>JZLH01S0579765.1:66480-77259 GCA_001188425.1 Eucidaris tribuloides | reverse complement strand
TGTAGTAAATGTATGTGTGTATGTGTTTGCAGTTTGTGTATGTGTGTCTGTATGTGTTTGTGCGTGTCTGTGTTTGTGCGTGTGTCTGCATGTGTTTGTGTTTGTGTGTGTGATGGTGTGTGTGTGTGTGTGTGTGTGTGTGTGTGTGTGTGTGTGTGTGTGTGTGTGTGTGTGTGTGTGTGTGTGTGTGTGTGTGTGTGTGTGTGTGTGTGTGTGTGTGTGTGTGTGTGTGTGTGTGTGTGTGTGTGTGTGTGTGTCTTTGTCTTTCTGTTTGGAGGGGATGGATTTGTAAGTTGGACGCTCACTCATCCAGTGGCGTCACAGGTGCCTGCCGGGGGGGGGGGGCAACATTTTTCAGGGGGCAGTCCGCCCGCCTGTTCGTCCCCCCCTCCCCCTTCCGGCTGCTACGCCACTGTAATCATCTAAACCGTTCTGAATAGTTACAGACATGCCACTATTATTATTCTTTTATTGTTGTTGTTTCGTTTTGATCTCTGTATCCGCCAGCTGTTTCTTCATGATGCATCACAACGAGCCTACCCACGTCGGACTGGGGCAGGGCAGGTTGTTAGCCGATACCAAACCGAAATACAAGAATTACACCATGCCGAAGTTGTACGAAAACCTGAGGGAGTAGAGAGCTTACCCCCAGAAAGGAGAAGACGCGTAAAATAAGCAACCCTAACCCCAACCCTTCCCCTCCTTAGACGATCCGACCCATGTTGGATTGGGATAGGACAAGCTATTAGACGATACCAAACCGAAGTATAAGAACTACACCAGACCGAAGTTATACAGAAACCTGAGGAAGTAGACTAGTAGAGTGAGCTTGAAAGGAGAAGACGTTTAAAATACGAAACCCTAGTCACAGTTGTAATGTTTGACCATGAATTAATGTTATGTATAAATTAACCGTTAATCAGAGTGTATACTACTATTTCGTTTTTCACTACATGCAGGCTATCGATTTCCGATTTCCGTTTCAATCTTTATGTCATTTCAGGGACACTGTGCTGCAAGCATTTGTTTTATTTATGTATTGTTCCTACTCTGCTTAAATGTATTCATGTGATGGAAAATGTATCTTGTTTTGTTAACATGCTGTATAGTGAATAAATACAAACACAAACACAAATACAAATACCCCACCCTACCACTCCATCCAGAAAAAAAATATAAGAAATAAATGCGAAATAAAAACAATACACCACGTCAGGTGAATTTTGCCTAAGTTATGGATATGAAAGAATACAAGTTGAAACTTGAAGGATTGTATGATAAATCCATGTAGCCCGGAATCAGGGGGCGGATACATTTATTTATTTATTTATTTATTTATTTATTTATTTATTTATTTATTTATTTATTTATTTATTTATTTATTTATTTATTTATTTATTTATTTATTTATTTATTTATTTATTTATTTATTTATTTATTTATTTATTTATTTATTTGTTTATTCATTTGTTTCTTATTTCTTACTAATTAATGAAATAAGCCATTTATTAATCAATCAATTAACTTATTTATTTACTTGTTTACTCATTATTTACTTATTCATTTTATTTATTCCTTCATTCATTCATTATTTATCTGTTTATTGATTCTGAATTACGGGGAACCTTGTTGAACTCCGTAGTGTGGATATAATTTCCACATTATAAGCTATTGAATGCAGTGTACATGTATAGTTATTTTCCCGGCCATTTTCGTCATTTTTTGTGAGATTTCTTCGACTTTCAATTCAGTTTCGTCTCGCGAAGATATCGCTTTACAGTTATTGCTTGTCTGACGTACGTTGCTGTCTATTTTATTTGAAGTGCAATGTCATGTATACTAGCACTTAGTTCAACTAAAACTATATATACGCTTCATGCCATCGAGTGTCAGCTTTGAATAGCGATGAAATGCTATTGTTTAATCGATATTTGTCATAATTATATTGATGTTTTATGTTGTTTACTGATTTATACGATGAAATAAACAATTCATGAATCGTGTTGTAATTGCAAGAATTCTATGGCTTTACATTTGTTGAGAAAACATTGCTTTTGAATACAATGACGATGTATGTAGTAAATGTATGTGTGTATGTGTCTGCAGTTTGTGTATGTGTGTATGTGTTTGCAGTTTGTGTATGTGTGTCTGTATGTGTTTGTGCGTGTCTGTGTTTCGTATCTGTGTTTGTGCGTGTGTCTCTATGTGTTTGTGTGTGATGGTGTGGGTGTATGTGAGTGTATGTGTGTATGTGTATTTGTGTGTGTTTGTGTGTGTGTGTGTGTGTGTGTGTGTGTGTGTGTGTGTGTGTGTGTGTGTGTGTGTGTGTGTGTGTGTGTGTGTGTGTGTGTGTGTGTGTGTGTGTGTGTGTGTGTGTGTGTGTGTGTGTGTGTTTGCGTTTTTGCTGGTAAAACCATAGGGATGGAACTTAACTTGCAAGCGCTGAGGCAGCCTTGTCGGTTGTCTGACAGGAGGGTCTTTATAGTAATTTTCCTTTAATTTGAGAAATATTGCCTTATTTGATATTTGAAGGATCTAAAATAATGCACGACCTTGATTTTATGTGAAAAGAGCCATGGTTTTCAAGTTAGAGTCAATTAAATATTAAGGCCCTTCTGCCGGGAAAATTTTCTAGGGCCCTTCTGCCGGACAACTTTAATGATTGGCAGGTGTTGCTTGGAAAGCATATTCTTGAGTGAAATGCAAGCGTACACATTCTATGAAGCTGGGTTGGGGAGCATTGAGTTAAAGTGTATAAAAAAAGAACTGAAAAAAAATACCATACCTGGACAACTACCACCAGGGCTGGATCTTGGTACTTTTTGTACCAACCAGTCAACTATGAAAAAATTACCCGTCCGAAAGGAAATTTACATGCCAAATACAACACAGATTCAACATCTAGACAATTATTGTACCCGCCAGCCGTTCGGGTAACTTTCAATTTTTTACCCGCCAAAGGTCCAACGCCCAAATCAGCTGCCATGGGCAGATGGGGCGGTACTAATGTTTAGCCCTGAGTATACCACTCGGAAAACTACCCGCACATTATTTTCCGTAACCCCAGAAGGAGGAAATTACCCTAGGATAATTAATTACTAATGTGGTATGGTATGTCGCGGACACACCTTTCGTAGATATATATATTTTACATTGTTGGCTTCTTAAGGGTCCAAACTGTCTTGAAATGTTGAAGTATACATTTTCAGACCCCTCTATTATTTCTTTGCCAAGTTTGCAGCGGGTCCCTTAACCCCATCAATCCCAAACTATTTTGGCTCGCCTAAGCCCAAGGGGGACACATTGTTGCCCTTCATAATGTGTATAGGCCTACTGTTCCATAATAGGGCTGAAAATTGACACAAATGTATAAAAGTCACACTCTACTCTATAAAATCATAAACATTCTTGATGGTCACCTCATGGGGGTGCAGTTTGCCAAAATATGATAAAATGTAGAAACATACAAGAAAATGATAACTCACTTCTAATTGCAATTTAGTACATGAATATCCTTATAATAAAATTTATTCATCTTCTTGGCTGAAAATGATTTTCAATTCAGGTTTGTTCTGTAAGATCCAATTAACCGTAAAGGTTTTTTTGATTAATGTAAAAATACGATTTGGGCAAAAATAATACAAAAACATATATTATTCAAAAATTTTGTCACTGGCGACACTTAAACCACATGGGTTATTTGGAAACTTATACCACAACCCTCAGCTACCACAATATCTATTACCACCAGGGAAATTACAGTCAGGTAGATTAAAAAAATGTTGCTATACCCCCCCCCCCGACAATCCATCTATACAGCATGTTTCCACCCTGTTCTCTGAGGGTTAAGCCGTTGCAGATTAAGTACGAGATATCTCGTGTTTGGGTCAAAGGAAAATGCGTGTTATCGTCTCCAACGGGTTAATTTATCGGGAGGTAATTGTTATGTTATTATGGTCCGAGTGGTTGAACAGATAATTAAAAAAAATGATTGATTTTCCCCTGTTGTGGGTTTCGTCGCTTTATCTTCATTTTGAACATACCTTGTCACATTATTAAAAGCCTGAAAATCGCAAATACCTCTATTTTTTGAGAAAATAAACAAGGGGTCTCCAATGTTTTGTCATAGGTAATGTACTGAGCAATATCTGCTCACTTATGATTTATGAATAAGAATATGTCATTTTAAACCATTTTCGTTAGGCTTGATGTCGTTTTATGATGTCTGGCAATGACATGACATGACAATCACAATAACCCAGTAGTTTGGTTGAAAAGGCGTGTGTAGACGAAGTATGAGAGCGCCATCTACTGTGTGTTTAAAAAATTGAATAATCTATTGAATAAATTATTTCAGGTGTCACACTTTCACAATAATGTGTATTATTTTGGTAAAGAATATTAAAACAGGTTAATTATTCCTTTTCATACGCTTTATTCCATCTAATTTTTGTCCATCAGAAATCGTGTTTGTGCCACTTTTCGTATTGGTGGTAAAAATTAGCATGGCACTTTTGGTAAGGATCACTTGTATTTTGAAAGCCAATTATTATATTACAGTCACATGCAGTCTACCAGTATTCACATTCTAAAATTTAGCCAGTAGATAGGTAATGATCTGTGCAGTACTGGGTGTTAAAGGAGATATATTCAGGGTGGTTTTAAATCGCCAGTTGGCAATAAAAAGAACAAAAAAAAAAAACCTAACGGGAAATCCAAGAGCTAGAGACAAACACTATTAGGTAAATAAGTAGGGTAAAATGGGGTAACTGGAACACTTAAGCTTAAATGAGCTCAAAGCAAAGATATTGTAAATATAATTTGGAAAAATATTACCTTTAATTTAAAGTATGTTTCATGATGAACCTTTTAAACTATGTTGTGATCAAATACCATAACGTTACCAAATAAAAAAAGGTAATTGGCAGTGTTCCAGTTACCCCAAATTGGACCCAACCGTGGGGTAACTGGAACAGTGGGTGAGGTAAGTGGAACAGGGTTTTATTTGCTTGCCAGGAACCTATTTTTCATAGCTGTTCACATCTAATGCGAGCACTAGTTGCCTTAGCATAATATTTGCAACAAATAAAAAAAAAATAATACAAGAATTGTCATTTTTATGTTTTTATAGTGCAATGCAAATTCATGATTTTCTCTCCGTTTGTTACATCAACCTAAGTCAAAAAGTGGGATTTTAGGTACAAATCCATACTTTTTTATCAAATAGTACTTTGAATTTTGTAATTTTATTTCAAACCTCGGAAAATTTAACAAAGTACGTAATTTGATATTTAAACCTAAAAAAATAATTACAAATGTGTTCGAAAATCAAATTCAGTCAAGCGTGTCCCACTTACCCCAAAGGGGATCCAGTTGGGTAACTGAACACCCGTGTAAACAATTACCCATTTACATGCTAATTTGCATAATTTTCTCTTAAATTTTCGCTATTTACTTCCATTCTTGCATTCATTTGATTTGATTAAGATAACAACACATTTTCAATTTTTCTGTGACTCCAAGAAATAAATTCATAGACTTTAGCATTAAACCTTAAAGGGAACCAACACCCTGAGAAATTCATATTGCTATACAGATAGAATATATTGTGCATGCCCTCTGCAAATATTAGCATTTATGATCACTCCGTTTTTTATTTATTGAGGTTTGAATGTGAATTTCAAACAACAAATTAAGTAACAACGACTTGGCATAGACTACTCGATCATCCGATACTATCAATCGATCGATCGCGCTATCGATATTTTTTCTGTCAAACGTCTTGATCGATAACAGTATTGCCGTTTGGCTGGAGTGCCGCAGATACGACGGTCCGGGGCCTGTAAAGTTTCACTGTCGGTCAATTTTACAGGTCGGACCTAACCAGTTAAAATAAAAACGTTTATATATCGAGGGAAAAGGGTGTACATAAATTATATTTAGAAATGTCGAGTGTAATTGTTTCCGATCGCGAAATAAATAATGGATACAGACCAATTCGGATTCATATGATACTAAAACAAATTTCGGGTGCTTGCTTTTACAATTGGAAATTAATTGTCAGTGGTAATATTCGGCTCCATATATGTCAAAATAAAGTGTGACATACAAAAGTCATGTAGGCCCTATGGATCGGTTTATATTGTGGGAAACGGTATAGTGTATTCCTGCGCCTGTTTATGAACTTGAATATACGATTTGCAGTGAGTTGTCCTAATAGGGACGCTGTGTTAATGGCAAAAAAGTCAACAGGTATTTTTTATCAAAAGACCCGGATCCTGTTTGTGCTACTTTTGCGTAAGTAGCGGCGGGAATGGTATTATCGCCCGTATAGCAACCTGTACTATAAACTTGAAGGTTAGATGTGCAAATTACTTCATGTATTGAAAGCGGTAATTAAAGAAAATGTCCGCAAACAAAGGACGGGGTGTGTCGCGTATATTGCCTGAAGAAGACGAAATTATGCAAAATAATGATGTTGTATCACCACCACAAAACCGTTCAATCTACCACCCACCACCGGCAAAGTTTTGCCGACGCGGCATGCAGCGCTCAGCGGGACATTACTCACCGCCACAAATACTAAGTTTGACCGACTTTCCTCCATTAATAATAATCCATACCCTCGGATTGTGGCATTTAGCTTAGGAAGCATAGCCCCCTATTAGAGGCATAAATAAATGTTTTTCATGCCAAAACTATGTCATATCATTATATCATCCTTCAATACAGGCTTCTGTCTTCATCCATTTAATGTTCAATATTGCCCGCGGCAATTGCCTGCTGTAAGCTCGACAGCCGAGTTGAGCCTGTGCAAGTGCACGCGAATTTCTCAAGCGAGCCGACTGACAATCATTGCGTTCGCAACTTTCGGCGAGTCTCGACCATTGAAATGGTTGCTATCTGCGACCGAAGCGTCTCACACTTTATAGCAACTTTTTTGATGAAGTGTTTGAGATAGACTGGCTGAAACTTCGCAACGTTTTTTGATCAGGAACGCGACACTAGTGTGCGTATTGCGTACACAGATCGATCCTGAACTCCGATAGTTTGGTAAAACGCACGCGTATAGCCAGAACGCGCACGCATATAACCGGCGTTTACGCGAACTGAGATTGAACGCGCGGAACTGAGTTCCAAAATGTTTTGATTAATATTAACAAAATTGATCACCTTACGAGCTATGACATTGTCTAGTGGTGTATTTTGTTGTGTATTCTAGCTGTACACAAATTTGATTTTCAGGGTGTTGTACCCTTATATTAGTATTATTTTATCAACTTTGTCCTCCTTCTTTATGGTTGGTATCAAAATTTGACATTATCTGATCAATTCATGCGCAGGTAACCCAGTTTTGGTATGAAGCCAAAGCAAACATATGGCGTTGGGATAAGTGGACACCGGTAGTATATCGCCAGATTTTTATTCTTGATTGAGGCAATATATTGTCCGTGTTCCAGTTACCCCACTGTTCAGTTACCCAATTTACCCTAAATGAAATAAAATAGAAAGAATATAAATAGATTCTAAATAAACATGCAATGATAAAATAAAATAATAAATAAGCGAATTGTCAACATACAATTCTGAAACCCCACTGTCTACAATTCCACCAGATGAGTGTGATAGATGGACCCTCTCAGCGTATAGATGCATAATATTATAATATTGATGATAATTATGACACTGATGACGATGAAAATGGTGATGATTACAGTAAGAAGAAGAAATAGAAGAGGGAGGAGAAGGAGGAGTAAGGGAAGAAGAACCCAGGGCACTTGTCCCTTATTCTGTCCCCGATCCCGCAACGATCCGACAATGATTAAAAAAAAAAAAACACGTTGGGGTATTAATTTGTCGAACCTCCACAACTGCAGGCGTTGCTGGTATAGACGGAAATTAATAGCGGTTGCCCCGTCCCCAACTCCCCCCCCCCCCATAATTCATATCAAGCTTGATAACTAAACAAAATTTCCACATACTAGTACGTATTTAGCATTATTTGAGAAAAAAAAACTAAAGATTCTTACACATCAACCTTCCAGCCTCATGTAATTATAGTACTCTCTTGTTGTGTGTGAATGGGGAATCCCGCCCACTCATACATTATTCATAACCCAACGCGCCATGGAAACGCACGCACAGTGTTGGGAATGCAATGAGTACGGCCACTTTTCTGGTGGCTGGTGTTTTCCGTCCAAAAATTTGTTCTTTTTACCTTGGAAATGACGTCTAGAGAAGATACAAAGACATACCTGTCCAGGAGGGAGATTCCTCAATCTTTGAGGTAAGAAAATTGAGTATCATATGAATAATCGACGTTAAATTGTCGCGTATTACTTACGGCGGCTGCGTTAGTCCCACATAAGTTGTATTGTTTATTGTGTTCGCTGAGCTATGGTCTGTGACTGTGTGTCTGTGTGTGCCAGTCCAGCTCGCTATGCATTCGTGTCGCTCGACACGCATGCGGCAGGCCAGAGGCCCATTGTGAATTACGCAAGCCAAACCCACGGTTCCTGTCCCCTCTCATCTTAGTCTTAGCTGGCCTGAGACGTCAGAAAATAAGCCGTGAAACTTGACCAATAGATTTAGGATCTATGTATTTATTCAATGAAGTTGAAAATGATTTTAACCTTGCATTTAAAAATAATTTTTGGGCAAGACTCAAACAAGACTATTTTAGTGTTTAGAGACTGTAGTCTGAACTGAGTGAAGTGAATGACATTGATGACTGTGTGCTGTGACCAGTGTGAGTGTGACTGAGTTAGACGGATGTAATCTGTCGCCTTTTTGTTTGGGGCTTCTCAATTTAAACAATATTGACATCATCGGTCGGCCCCTCACAGACTGATGAACGTACACAATGTATGCCGTGTTCGTGCGAAGTACTCCGCGTCTCACGCCGGGTAGATTTTTGCACGCGAATGGCATGAGAAAAAATGTAATTTAAAAAACGTAACGCAGTTCTAGGTACAGAAAATGACAAACTGCTGATTCTTACAGGATCAGCACATCTCTCGAATACTGATTTACCAAACGAATCCCCGTTGTCTTAAAAATGTCTTCTTTTCCCACTCGGATCAACATTTGAACAATTTCATTGCAACTGCATCAAGTGCGTGCGATTGATCAGTCTAGTGCAAGCACGCACGCGATAACCTGGGTTTGCACCTGATCTCTACGGGATGCGGGGATTCGATCTCGTGCGCATGAAGAGATCCAGTAGAAATCAGTGGCAAGTACGCACTACACTGATCAATCACATGCACTTGGTGTAGTTGCAATGGAATTGTTCGATGTGATCCGAGTGGGAAAGAAGACATTTTTTAAGAAACGGGGATCTGTTTGTAAAAGCAGTAAGTTCGAGAGATGTGCTGATCCTATAAGAATCAGCAGTTAGTCATTTTCTGACCTAGAACTGCGTTCCGATATATTTTATTACATTTTTTTGCCAATGTCATGCCCATATCGTGTCTACGTGAGGGGGCTGACCGATGATGTCAATATTTGTTAATATGAGAAGCTCCTGAACAAAAAGGTGACAGATTACATCGCGTCTATGACTATGAGAATTGCTCAGATTGATATGAGAGAGTCAAGCTACTGTACTGCTCGATTGTGAGTGACTACCCTGCATCCCCGTATATCGTGGGTAACAAATATGTTACCCACGTAAAACTGTGTCATACGTGGAAGTAGGGTGGAATTATGTCTAAGCTGTTATTTCTTTTTAAAAATTTCTTTACCATATTAGTATTACTTACACTGTTATTATTCACCTTGTTTCACTTACAATTGTGAACAACTTTCTTGCTCTTCTTTTTTCGGCGTAATTTTGTCCTTCCTTTCTTTCCCAGTACCTCTACACACGATCGCCAGTCAAAACAACTTGCAGACAATAGTCTTTACCAGGTAGTAACTATCCATGTAGGACAAACAGCACTCTTAAGCAATGGGGGGAATAGTAAAACACTTCACAACCCAGACTATTTGGGTCTGAAACAAAGACTACACGATTTGATACACAGATTCATAGTGTCAAAACATTTTATTTTAATTGTATTTTTCATTAATAAAAGACTAATTATACGTAAAAAATTATATTTCGATGTACATTAATATCTTTACTCAAAATTATGTTACAAATGATTTTTATCATAAAAAATTGTGATTTCGAAAGAAAAATAGAAGTCAAACGATTGAAAAAGCCTGCGCAGTTTTCATTCGCTGATCCTCAGATCAAATATTGTGGCTACGCCGTGTGTGTACCAATGAACATCGATGATGGGTTCAGCATCGACGTAAAAATTTTCAACACCTTCACAAGACAACGAAGGACGCCGTGGAAAAAACCCCCGAAAATTCGGGGGTTTGCGGAATAGGGGTAAGTAATTTCTTTCATATTTTATGTTCTTACTATACCTAGATGATTTATTATTTAAGTTTTTATTCCAAAACAGGGCAATGTTAGGAGAAATAAGGGGCGCATTTTTTTCTGGCGTTGGCGGGATGAGTGTCTGCCTTGCGTGACCCCGCCTAAGTTCTATGATGGAGGGGTAGGAATTATTGCATTCCAATTTTGACCTGTAAATGCAAGCCATTTCAAGGTTGGTCAGTCGACAGCTGTCAGTGCCGCCTTGATCCACTTTTGGATGGTTGGTGAATTGTGAGGTAATGGGAGACTTGGGGCGGCGGCCTGGGGGGTTGAGTATTAGTAGTCCAACAATGTTTCGGTAGGCGGAGCGTGTTCGAACTCCGGTTTATTTGGTGGATTTTTCG
>JZLH01S0579765.1:48388-60028 GCA_001188425.1 Eucidaris tribuloides | reverse complement strand
ATTAATTCATAGACATAATTTTATCCCCACAGTGGAAAGTATTCTTCCAATCAGGCTACTTGCCCTATTAGTTCCTATTATAAAGCACAATATTTATTGATCAAACTTTTCATCAATTCTTGAACAAAGCATGATATATGTCATGCAGACATCAGAAAACAACCACAACTAACAAAAAAAATGTATTTATACTGGCAGTATACCTAGATCTATTGGAAAATGTTGGGGTGCCCCCCCCCCCCCAGCTTCAAATTTATATATTTTGAGTAGTTTCTCAAAATGTGACAAAGTTTCAGAATGAGTTATATATCAGGGCATCGACCAGATCATAGCCATACATGATGTAGGGGCATTTTTGAGAAAATTCATTTACATTTACCCCAAATTTTACTTCGGATTGAAAGGGTATCAGTGTAATTGGCTAACTTACCACAGTTTAAAAAATCTGAAGCTGCCCATGATTCCCCATTGCTACCAGTGGTCTTTGATAAGGCTTTAAAAATGACGCCCTGAAAAATGTTGTATTTCAAATGATTATTTACGATGCTTTAAAAAAGTGAAATCGTAAAGTGAACGGAATTCACCTGCCCATTTTCTCCCATAGACTTACTGTTGTGTACGACTAGAGCTATTTAAACTCGCCCGAGTTTTAATTGTTTATTCATGCATACTTGCCCAAAGCAGCTGAACTTCAACACTTTTTTTTATTCTTAGGTGTTTATTTGACTTATGACACTACTAATGTTAGTTCATGATATCCAAAATTTGACAGTTTTTCTAGATTGAGAAGCTGCACCAATGTTACGCATCACTTAAATGTCAATCTCTCAACTGATGACTTCCCAAAACCTGCTGATGACAGAGCACAGATTGGTGGGGGGGGGGGACGGTTACAAACCAATGAAAACATTGACGCCAGGGCACAATTGTTGCATTTTGCCACCCTTCCACAGCCCACCCCTTCCCATTAATCTTTGACAATTTTAAAGAATTATCTCTGTATACTGTTAAAGGTTTCTGGCATGAAAATTTTGTGGTCATTAACTCATTCACTTTTTTTAATTAGTTACTGACGTACCACCAGTATTCGCTACGACAGGTAAATCTGTTGTATAGCTTAGTTTGTATCCAATTTGGGATAAATTTCTATCAGCTTCATACTTTAATTCAGTACAGGTATATTCATGTTTGTTTCTCTTAATAGTAAACAAATCTAAGTCAAATCCTACCAGGCTAATATACAGTGTAGTTAGTGTATACCAGGGGAAAAAATATACGGGGGGGCGATTTCACCCCCGGAATGGCTGAAAAGGCCCCAAAATGTGTAAAAGAGCCCCCATAAATTGACATAGTGTTCAATACAAAAGAATATCTGGAAAGCCCTGAAACAGGAAAAGTAGCCCCGAAAAGATTTTTCTCAGGTGTATACATGGTTATGTGTTTCAACTCATTTTGTCCTTGAGGCATTTTCAACTGCTCACAATCATATCATTGCCCTTTAATGGTTACATGTGTTTTTAATTTGTTATTTTTAACAGAGTCTCATGACGGGGTTGATGTACCACAAGCCAGAGAACCACATCGACTACCTGTTGAATTGTCTGAACAAGGTTCAGGGGACCGCTCAAACTACCACGACCAACGGCATAAAATGGAACACGTTTGTGGAGGAGGTCAAGAGAACGAGTCCCCTTCCCCCCATCCAGTCGGATTTGGAGCGTCAACCTACCTTTGCCACAGGTAAATGGCGTGAATAATCGCAAAAATCGATTGACATGTGCGGTAAAAAGCAACAACACCAACAAGTGTGTATACCGAGTCTCCCCCCTACAAATTCATAAATTCATAAGTAACACCCAAGTCCGTTGGAGCCAGGAGAAGTAACCCCCCCCCCAAAAAAAAAAAATAAAATAAAATAAATAAATAAAATAAAATAAAAAATAAAATAATAAATTAATTGATTAATAATAATAATAATAATAATAACGATAATGATAATAAAAACAATAAATAAAAAAGAATAAAAACAAACAAAAAACAAAAGCAAACAAAAAACAAAAACAAGCAAACTAAATCAAGAAAAGTTAATGAGTGGTAGCAAGAGTTTTAAGTCTTAACATGTTCAGCATATTTAGACAGTCCAAATTGAATGCATGAATTGTTTAAATGTAATGCTAACTTCATTCAATGTACTTGAAACGTGCATGGTGAAAATGGTGTTTTGTACAAAATTTTTAGATAAAGTTTACTTATTTTAACAGGATGCTTCTGTAACTTCAATAGTGTTGACAAGATTATGAAGTTACAATGAATTTTGCAGTGTCTTTCAAAGCGATAAATGTCTGTGAGTATATTGATATTGTTAATATTTTATCACAATTTATACAGTTACATGTAGGAAAAAAATGTGTGATCAAGATTCAAATTCTTAGACGAATATCAAATGTAAACTTACCTAGATATGCATTAATCAGTTCCGAATGTATAATACCAAACTGGATCACTCTGCCTGAAATTTAAAGCAATGCAGTACCAAAATCGTCTGTAATTCAGTATTTATTTTTACTGTACATAAAGCATATCACCCCCACCAACTTGCTAATTCTGTTATTATGTGACCTTTTTCAATCCCCCATTAAAATTCTCGTGTGGAAGATTATAGAGGTCCATGTACCAATTTTAGGAGTGTTTCAGTGTTACCTATACCTCTGATAAGTACCTGTACATGTAAAAGTGAAATTAAAAAAAAAACCTACACAACTATCATACGTTGTATATGAACACAAACAAGTACCATTTGTGGTGCAAAATTCTGGCAGTGACTGGAATACTGTGATAATAATTATGTCTTGAGAATGGAATTTCCATTAAACTGTGAATACACTGAGTAAAATGAAACACACCGTTTGCAGCAGACTGTAGCAGCTAGTACACCAGATCAAAATGTGACCTTCGAAGGTGGATACACTTCAGTGAATGTGTATTGGCAGGATTAAATGTCACCCTTTGCATGAATGAACAAATATAGTCTGTGGTTGGCAGAATGATTCAACTTGAGAAAGACCAATTATATACCTTTCATTGAGTCAATATTTTTCAGTGACAGCATGTAGGCAGAAGTTCTCTTAACAATCCACAACATATTGTAGTCACAGGGTAACCATGGAGATGTATTTGTTTATTGATTTATGTGGAAATTTGAATCAAACATTTGAACATTCTAGAAAGGTTGTGTGCACTTGAATGATTTCCAATCCATTTGCACTGAAAAGTAAAAGAATGCCCTACATGTTAGCCTAGGAGAAAAAGGGAGAAAAATAGTTAATTCTAAGTTGAATCAAAATGAAAATTGTGCAGTATATGACAAGAACATATTAGATAGTAGTTAAAGATTGTGTCATTCATTTGCACGTCAAAAAACACCTAAATGAATGAAATCAGCTGAAATCATATCCAATGTGAAGATTAATATAAATAAACACCTCTCATAGAGACTTGGGGTAAAATATTGAGTTTTGGTGAAAATCTGGACGGTTAAACTTCGTCCTTTTTCCAATTGCTCGGGAGCAAATTCAAAAAATCCGCGACGTCAAACGTGCACGTGCCGTTCCAAAATTGTCCGATCAGCCGTTAGCTAAATGTCTTGCGGAGGTTAGCCGTTTGACCAATCAGAGGGCTGCGCTGGTCTTCCGACGTTACACAATAACCGCGATTTGCAATTTGAGCAAAATTAAAACTCACGGAAAGAAGAACATTCTGGTAACATAATATCGTTATTAGTTTTTCTCATAAAACAACAAATTCATGACGTATGGATCTCAAACTTTCAGCACACCATTTGTAAGTACTAAACTACCGTTTGGTATTGATAATGAAGGGAAGTAATGGACTTGCACATCCCTGACACAATCTTTAAATGGGAAATTTTAAGTTGAATCAAACTGGAAATTGTACAGTAATTTATATGACAAGAACAAATTGACATACATGTAACAATCAACATTCTGTATATTGTCTCGCTGTTTTGATCTGGTCCGATGTTGTGCTGGTACCAAATGAGAACAATGAAATGGTCTACAAATAGTTTGAAGGGTCGCAATAGTTTAGACACAATATTGACAACAAAGATGATGCAGCAGAAATATTTTAGTGAGATATTTATCCACACATATCTTACTAGTGACAGCATCACTTTCTACATTTTACATATTGTGTGTGCCTGTATTACAGGATGTTTAATTGTCCACTCAAGCACTGTCGTACATGCATGTAGCTTGACATTAAAGTTTGTTCTTTTTAACTGAACATTTTTGCAACAATTGAACGAAGTGCACATGTAGTTGTAGATACTACCAGACCTTAGACTTACATAAAGTTCACCGATTGTATGGACATATATGCCAGTAGGTCTGATAACACTGCACTCCATAAAATATTACTACAGCCATTTTGTTGCCTGTGAATAGTCCATTAATTTAATTATTTTCTTGTAGCTGCCCGGTTTAATGGACAAGTGAAATATAATTCCAAGGTTATTGTCCATCAATTTAATTACATGTAATCGTAACCTCTCCAAGGAAAGTGTCTTATGTGACAGGGATCAATTCACACTTTAACTAGATCAGTTTTAATGAAATTATTCTACAACATACTGGTAGGCTAAGTGATGTAAATCATGCACACCACTGTAGTGTAGATGATATTCATGACAGCGTATTAGTTCTGTGCTGAATTTGTGTGCACAATGTTTACAGTACATTATGTGTGTAACTGTCCATACAATTCAAACTATAGTTCCCAGTTTGACATTGCCCTTTAGAAGTGATAACTATGTTTCTGGGGCTGAGTTCAAGATTAATAATGCACCCTTAGTCTTGCATATCATTTCAACTTGAGGCAAAAAATAAATCAAATAAACAATCAAACAAATAACAAGTACCTTCTTAATAAAATTATATGTGCCTTTGAAAAGTTATCCATAAATTGTTGTATGTTACAATAGAAAACACTGGTCCTCGGTGCCGGATCTAGGGGGGGGGGGGCGGCCTGACAAGTGAAAATGTAATGATTATAGAAAAATGCCTTCATGTTTAAAAAGCATTGGAAAGCACTGCAAAACCATTTAACTTAGCATAAAAATACATGTCATGTACTATTAAAGGGAGAAGGCGCCAGCAACTGACAGGCATAGGTTAAGAATAAAAAAGACATTGTGAGTATTGTGAGAATTATGGTACATAGTGACAAAAACAGCCTAAATAAGGGGTACTGTGTGATATTCACCCTCATCAAGGCCTTATAAATTAGTTAATTTTTGTTTATTTTACGTCTTTGTAAGTTTTACCCTAGGACAAAACTTGCAGAAACAGCTATAGGGGGAGGAGCTTATCAATTCAAACAGTGCATGCATTACCACGGTGTGGCTAACGCACGTCGCGTGGCATGCATTGGTCACGCATGTTCAGCGCGGTGCAGTGCACATGCAATCTGATTGGTTGGCAAGAACTCAAATATTTTCTTAACTTATGCCTGTTAGTTGCTGGCACCTTCTCCCTTTAAGTATACACAACATTCAATTTGAAAACTGCTTTTCTCACGTGGCTTTTCTCTCCTTTGTTTGCGTCCCCAGAACCCATACTTTCAGACATGAAGCGCATGAGTCCTCTACCTCCAATATCGCCGAGACCAAATTTGTCTCGTGTCCGCATCATCTTCGTCATCGGTAAGTATTTTCAAAGAAATATTTGATACTATCTTTCAAGATCAGCTGTCATGGTTGGACCCGATCAAGTTTAGCACAATGATTTCTGTAGTTATCGTAAGCTGAAAATACTTGTCTTTCGATTACACACAATTGAGATGAATGTACAAGATACCACATTACTTTTGATCTAAATGTTGCAGTAATGTGCAAATTTGCTGAGAGTTGCTAGAGTGCTGTTTAGCATTAGCCTACTGATGTTTCACTGTGTTCAAATCATAATTGCATAATCACTATTGCATCAACTGAATGGAATAAATATTAATATCATTTATTATTAATATATTAATATTAATATCAATTAAACAAGTCCACAGCCAAATATTGATGTGAGTAATGTGGTGGTCAGTGTGTTTTATTATGAACATGATGATGATGATGATGATGATGATGATGATGATAATGGAGATGGTGGTGATGATCATGATGATATTGATAATATTGATCATGATGATGGAGATGATGGTGATTATGATGATGATGATGATAATGATAATGATGATGATGATGCTAAATGATGATGATGATGATGAATGATTCTTCTTTAAAATTTACGAGAAACAAAAACTGTTGAGGATAAGTTAAACTTGAGTGATAATGCTACAAATAATTATAGTTTTGAGCTACCCATAGTGCACACCATTTATTTGCAGCAAATATGTATGGAGGATATTAAATGTTTTATTTTTAAAATGATGCAAACAGCTGCATGTATTTCATTGCACACATTTGGCAATGTTTTTCTGTACAAATTACATAAGCATTGTATTTCTGTACATGTATCTTTCAAATTGTCTAGAAACAGGATTACAGAGAAAAGTAATCATTATTCCTTTATTATTATGATTCTAATTGCACAATTGTGACAAAATCAATACGCTTTAGGTAAAGACCTAACTAAGCACTGAATGCATTCATCCATTTGGATGTAATCTTCATGTACATGACTGTACAATAGCTTTTCTTGTATCGTTGTCTGAAAGATTATTTCCAATATCCACTCAAGGTAACAATTGCCGTATCGTATTTGATGATGATCTACATGTACTTTACATTAAGTGCTCATGCTCGCTCAAACAAGTGAATTTCAATCCTCTACATGCCATCAAGGAGACCCTTTCTGTTGCCTAGCAACTGTGGCGACAATAAATTGCACGTAAATGGTTTGTTAAGTACATTACAGGGAGAAGTAGAAATTCTTACACCATTGAAAGATTTTTTCCCCCCTGAGTAGTGACATTATCTCTGTGTTCTCCTAAGAGTATACATGTACATATTCATTAGTTTACGTCTATGCTGTGCGATACACGTACATGTTATTATACAAAGTACCCATGTGAGAGTTTTTCTCTTGAAATTAAGGTCACCCATCAAGCGAAACATTGTTTGTGTTATGTTGGTGTGGCTTGTTTCAGATATCATGTTAGCAAATTATTGTGAAACAATCCTGACATTTCCCACCATTTATTCAATTGCTTCTTGCTGTTGACATTTTCGATACATTGATACATCGTAAAATGTAAAGGAATCATCAAATCTGGTTTAATAGACAAATATTCAAATAAATGAAAATCTTGAGTAGATTACATATGCATACGCATGTATTGTATAACAATGATCTGTTAACTCCAAAGCTCTTTAAAATGGAATCTCTACATATTACATGTGCATGTATCATTCTTGGTTACAACAGCATAATGTAATCCTAACCCCCCCCCCCAAAAAAAAAAAAACAATAACAACAACAACAACACATCATCATAAAAAGATTGATATTGATTGTAATTTGTGCAATTTAGATTGTGTTTTTGTTATGAAGTACAATTTCATCCCAACGTAATCACATTTTTGCAGAGAATATAATACAAGTTGTGATTTTTGTAAATGACCTTCTTATACTCAACTCAATCAGCCCATGAAATATTCCTTTTCCCCTCTCTCCCTCTCCTCCTCCCCAAAGTGAAAGAAATTATGATGACTGCTTTACCAAATCGTACGTTACATCCCCACATTCACACATTTATACAATTGATGTATACCCCTTGTATACTATAGTCCTATTTGAAATATTTCTTGAGCCGGTGGTTTCCTTTTCCTGACTTGCATTTCTTCTAGCACAAGGTGCCAACATAATTTGCAAGCAATTGCACAAACTGGCAATGCACTTCCAATTAGATCATGATAAATCAGTTACTTGAATATGCGCATTTTGTCACTGTCTGTTCATGTATACATGGGAGGTGGCAAGTACAAGTGCATGGCTATACAGCTGGATTCATTTATAATAATGCAAAAATAATTTAAATAGTATGACATAATTTGATTTCAATACAATATCAAGAGCAAAAGAAAAATGTTAGGGGGGGGGGAATAATTCTCCAATTATCTATATAATGGAAATATTATTCTGAATAAAGCCTTGATGTGACAAATATATTTCAAGTCTGAAACAATAGGTAAAACACATCTGTTTGAAAATTATGTGTTGCTTTAAAGTAAGAATTCAGAAAACTTGTACTGAAGTATGAAAAACAGGGAAATATATATATTTTCATGTTCGTGGACTGAAAATCGACTAGGGGTTTACTGGATTTCCTATGATGAAAGAGAAAAATTGGTGTAACAATATTCAAGTCGAAAAAAAAAACCTTACTTGCACATTACAATGTTTGTCCCTTCATTTTCCGTGTACAGTATGCTATATGACATAAAATAAAATTTAAGGAAGCATTGTGTATATTGCTTGAGACTGTATTATTTTTTACATTTTCTTATTATTCGTTTTAACTTTATACTATCTTAAAAGTGTTTTCACTTCATGTAGAAGCACATTTTACGGCCCAAATATCTACATGCACAACATACATGTATTGTACGTACATCGTCGCGTCAGCGCAAGAACGCCCTTAGACGCGCTTGATTAAAAAACCTGTCAGTGCAGAAAGGCCCTTACCGGGGCCGTTGCGCAAAGGCCGTAACGGAACACGCGCATGACCGCAGTATAATGCCGTTAGTGTACATGCGCACATGTTAATGTAAGGGCCTTTCTGCACTGACTCGCGTGTTCCATAAGGGCCTTTCTGCACTGACGGGTTAATAATCAAGCGCGTCTAAGGGCGTTCTTGCGCTGATGCGACAACATGTAGATATGTTGAGACTACCCAATTACTTCAAATTATAATTGCCTGATAGCAGAGGCTTTAGTTCTGTGAGTGCTTGTCTGGTTCCCATGGTAACTAGCATTTAGAAGCAAGCAACCTTAAATTATGGATTTGTTGTGAAGGTAGGTTAATTTTGTAACCACTTATTCTAATAGTACAATGCAAGGATGGCTGACAAGTCACAAAAGATGTATGTAATTACTGTATACACATTTAAAATCCAATATTTCCATCAGCTTTGTGGCTGGTGTGCAATGTACAAACCTGTACAAGTACTGGAATTTACCGGATGGACTGTTGTTGTCTAAGTATGCATATTTGCAGAGGTGTCAAAAATCAAATGTTGCTGAGGAGGCTCAATGAGAGTGAATTATCTGAAACATACTGTGCACAGTATATCTTGAATGATATGAAATTTTGTCTGAGGGTATTTCAGACCAGACAGCACAATAGCTGAGTAACTCCCTCAAAAGTTTGTGTGTGTGTGTGTGTGTGTGTGTGTGTGTGTGTGTGTGTGTGTGTGTGTGTGTGTGCNTGTNTGTNTGTCAGTGTGTGTGTGTGTGTGTGTGTGTGTGTGTGTGTGTGTGTGTGTGTGTGTGTGCATGTATGTATGTCTCTGTGTGCTAATGAACTCTTTGAAATACTGACAGGTGAGAAGGATCTAAAAGTTCACAATACTTTTGATTTCAATTGAAATTAGCCAATGATTTTCAAGGTACATGTAATTTAATATTATACCCTCAGCTATCTGTATCCCCTTGCCCTTAGGTGGCCTAAATGATTTATATTGTGATTTGATTATTATTTTTTTATTTAAAAAAATGTAATTTGTGATTTGTGATTTGATATTATTTCTTGAATACTTCTCTTCATTATAACAATTTTTATGCCTCCGCCCTGTAAGGGAGCCGGAGGCATTATGTTTTCAGGTTGTCTGTCCGTACGTCCGTGCGTCCGCACTTTCTTGTGAACAAGACTACTGAAGTACCTCTTAAGGGATTTTAATGATACATGGACCAAGGATGAACCACTAGGCAAGGATGAATTGATTAGATTTTGGGACAAATCCGTTGAGGGTCAAAGGTCAATGAACTCCTAAAATGCAATTTTCTACCTATAACTCCAGTTAGGAATGCTCACTATTGATATAATTTGGTGGTTAGGCTAAGAAACAAAAGACAAATATTTTGATAGAGTCACAGAGGTCAAAGGTCAAGGGTCAAAGGTCAATTAACTTTGTCCCAAAATACCATTTTCTGCCTATAACTTCAGTTAGGAGTGCTCACTGTTGACATAATTTGGTGGTTAGGTTAAAAACCAAAAGACAAATATTTTGGTAGAGTCACAGGGGTCAAAGGTGTAGGTTAAGGCTGAAAGGTCAATGAACTTTGTCCCAAAATGCCATTTTCTGTGTATAAGTTCAGTCAGGAGTGTTCGCTGTTGATGTAATTTGGCAGTTAGGTGCAAAAATTATTTAAGAGAAATATTTGGGTTGAGTCACAGATCAAAAGTCAAGGTTTACCCTGTAACCAAATAACAAATATAACTTATGTAGTCGTTCGGCATCAAAAATGAAGGTGGTGAGTACATCTGATTGAAAAAAATGACAAATAATCTCATGTAGATGAAAAGGTCAAAGGTTGTGGGAAGATGTTTATGAACTTTGTTCTGAAAGGTTATATTTGGTATTTGAAGGTCATTTGTCAGTATTACTGTTCCCATCATCTTTACAATTACTTGGTTCCTTGAAAGTCAATAGCGATCATACTATGAGCCCGTTTCATGTGCTACATGATGGGCGGAGGCATACCCATCGACTGTGTGCAGTCCAGCTTCTCTAGTTTACCCTGAACAGTGTATTCATTATCTTAATGCCCATTTTAAATAAATTTTTCCATTTTGTCCTGTTTTTATCCACTTATAATTTTGTACACATGTACTTTTTAACCCGTTGAAGACTAGGGATGAGATATCTCGTCGCGAGGTCTATGGGGAATGCATGTTAAAGCAAAATCAAACTGTCTTCAACTGGTTAAGATTGTTTGCTGTAACTTTTTGTGCAATTCAGAGCGTTGCCATTCTTGACCAATAAAAGCACAGTGAATTGAATTGAATCATTCTATATCACGGTATATCATTCTACCCTCCCAGGCGGGCCAGGCAGTGGTAAGACCACACAGTGTACCAAGATCGCAGAACGATACAGCGGCTATATTCACCTGTCCATCGGCAAGTCCCTCCGACGAAAGGTGGCCAAACACATCGAGGACGACGGGTGGAAAGGCCTGTCCGATCTGATGAAGACAGGAGGTCTAGTTCCCGAGGTAAGGAAAATTAAGATATGATGAAAAGAAAAAGTTATGATTTTGTGCTATTCAAATAATAATTCATCATTTTATGATCAACTTCTCCCTGAATGTATAATATTAACATGTACATGTACATAGTATTTTCTTATTTCTTATTTCTTGTAATTATATGCTATGACATGTGTTATTTTGCATGCATGTTTTTTTTTTTAATGTACAAAGTTTGGTCTCCTCCCCTACCATGAAAATGATCAGCTTTGTGTTTTGTACGACTCCATTCATTCATAATATGCATGTACAGTTTTGGTGTACATGTGTACTGTATTAAATGACATGTGACAGGTTTTTTTTTTAAATGTTTATTTGTGTGTGTGTGTGTGTGTGTGTGTGTGTGTGTGTGTGTGTGTGT
>JZLH01S0579765.1:24581-44735 GCA_001188425.1 Eucidaris tribuloides | reverse complement strand
TCCTTTATTTAATAATGTTGTTATTGTCTTATCTTGATTTGATAGATTAATTGTGACAGGGACGTAGACGAGGTTTTCTACGATGTTGCTAGTTTGATTGACAGTCTCTTCTTTTCACCCAAGACACCAGCTCCACCAGGTACAGTATGATAAATAGATGTTAGATGTTGGAAATGTAAAAATAAAATAATAATGATGATTATGACACATGGTGAAGATGAATATTTAGGTGATGATCAGGAGAAGGAAAGAAGGGAAAGGAGGAGGAGGAGGAGGAGAAGAAGGAGAAGAAAAGAAAAGAAAAGAGAAGAGAAGAGAAGAGAAAAGAAAAGAAGAGGAGTAGAAGAGAAAAGAAAAGAGAAGAGAAAAGAAAAGAGAAGAAAAGAAAAGAGAAGAGAAGAAGAAGAAGAAGAAGAAGAAGAAGAGAGGAAGAAGAAAAGAAGAAGAAAAAAAGTAAGAAGAAGAACTTATAGAGAAGTAATAATTAGTAGAAGTAGTATGAGGTCTGTTGGTTCTTAGCATAAAACTCATGGAGCAAATTGCTTCTATAATCTTCAAGTGATTTAAATGAAACTTGGTACACATGATGACCTTTGAGGTGTAGATGGGCAAGACATGGATTTTGTTAAGTTGAACATGGTTTGGGAAGTAGTGTTACCATGTTTAGTACCATTTATTTACAAACACACACACACACACACACACACACACACATACAAAAACCCTTGTGAGATAAATTAATTCCTCAGTTTTGCAACCAATTCTAACCAAACGTGGTACACATGATGACCTTTTGTACCTGTAACATTTGTGTGCACCTCACAGGAACAGCAGGCGCAGGGAAGGTCAGCCCTCTGCCACCCATCAAAAGCCAGAAAGAAGATCCAGCAAGCCAAGAAATGTCACAGGCCGAGGTATGGTGGCAAATTGTCAACTTAATTTATATTCTCATTTTGATATATAATATATGATATATGACTTTATTCTTCTTCATCTTGTCATTTGATTAATCACACCAATAATATGGAATTTAGCCTAAGAGCTATATGATTTTGGACAAACCCGAGATAGATTGGCCAATGAACTTTTCTAGTCTTCTGATATTTTAAAGATCAACAGTAACCCTTCCCTACCCCATTTTTATGCCTCAATTACCAAGTAGTACTGGAGGTGCTATGGGGGGTGGGATGGGGAGGGAAGAGGGGATTGTCTGAACTGATTCATTGTTCAAATGTCAAACTGTCAATACATGTACACAAGTAATTTTTTTGTTGACACATGTGTTTACATGTGTAGTTCATCATATATGTTTCAAATATCTGGTCTGATTATGAGTTGGTATAATTTATACAAACATGTATGCTAGAAAGATATCATTGCATCAAATGTTTGTGGGCATTTTCCCAAGGTAGGTCAAAGAAATTTACTTCTGTCCTCGCGGAAGTGTCAAGATTGAATGATTTGTGTTGGAATGAAGACAAAACGACAAAAGCATTAAAATCCTCGCATGCAGCAAGTTTTTTTTTTATTTCAGAAAACTAAAGCAATACTATCATTTGTTTCAATTTTCCTGAAATATGCCATTTGAATGTTTGTCTTTTTCTGTATTAGGCTCAAAAAGGAGCTCTTGTGGATGAAGCAGTGGCCCTTCTCAATGGTGACCCAAATGTTGATCGTAAGATTAACTTTGATGTTTGATTTGGTTCAAATTAGTTATTTTTTCTCATCTAAAATTACAGTTCCTCGAAAATTTGTAGTTAATTATAGAAGCTCGACATTCAGTTGCTGTGTAAATACTTTTATTTTTCATAATATTCAAGTACAGTAACTTGCTGTGTTTCATTACGATTACCATGATAATTATAATTATGGCAGTTTATTCTATATTTTATTTTATTTCTGCATTTTCAACAAACTAACAATTCAAACAAATGATAGTTTTCAGCTATTAAACGTAACATAATAGGATTCATATTTTCATAACAATGATGATAACAATGCAAAATAAACATGGCAAAGTCAAGACAAAGTAAATTTTAATGCTACAAATTGTATTCAATTGTATTTTCTTTTGATAACACAATGGTAGCTTTTTTCCTGATCTAGTAATATCATTGCTTTGATTCATTTCTATGTTTGCAAATATTAAAGAAAATACAAATGGTTTAGAGTTGATTCAATGTGTTATCTAAATCAATATGAATTCAACTTTACAAGTAACAATGTCATAAGATAGTAACATTCACATGAAAACTCTCAACAAGTCAAACTTTTTGTGGTAGAAATGCAGAGGTTGCCGACGTAAATTACTGACTTAAAGTGAGTAATTAATATTATTATCACAAATATCATTTTTCCAACCCCTGTCTAAGTCTGTTTGTTTTAAAGTCTTCATCAATTAAGTTATATCTATATTATATCATTGATTTGCTATTGATGCTCAGATATGTGACTGTCACTTTTCAAATTTTGTTGCTTACTTTGTATATAGCTTGTAATGTGTTTTCTAAAGTATATTAATTTTGGCCAATATTTTCAACCCTACAATTATTGATATTACAAAAATTTGATTTTGATTATTAATTAGATAAAAAGTGTACAGTGACTTTGCATTATTTTAGTATTGTTGATTACATGACTTTGTGATTTAAAAAAATAAAATCTTACATATCTTCCATTTCTCAGTAACTTGAATTAGTGAATCATTAGGTTTATATACACAGAAAAATGCCAACAATTATCATCAAAGCACTAACATGCAGACCTGCCAACCTTTTGACATGAAAAATCGTACTGATACAGACAAAAAAAATCTTATTCTTATGTAAATTGAAGGAAAAAATCTAATAACTGTCTCACAAAATGTAAAAAATCATACAGTAAAAGCATACTGTCTACACATTAAACAAAATTGTATTTCTATATCAAAAAATGTTATTTTGTGGACCTTACTAAATCTGATAAAATCTTACTAGTTGGCAGGTATGTAACATTAGTGTTGCACGACCAAGTCGCGAAAAGTCGTAGTCATGACTGCCTACACGGAGTCGCGACTCCGACTATCGGAACGTAATAGTCGACTTTTTATCACATCCAATCAATTAATGATTTGTTTGCGTCGGGAGAATTAATAAATAATGTTGGTAATTTTGCCCTTCACCGATGTTAATTACACCGTATGCTCGGTGCGTTTTGAGTCGCTGTGAAAAAAACCACAGGCGTACTTGGGCGGGAATCGAACCCACGACCTATTTCTCCCGACGCAAACAAATCATTAATTGATTGAATTGAGCAGTACCCGCTGCTTATAGGGATTAGAATCACCACTGGCCATCGGGCAATCTCGGTGGTCTAGCGGATATGACGCCTGACTAGTAACCAGGAGGTCGTGAGTTCGATTCCCGCCCGAGTACGCCTGTGATTTTTTTTATTTTTTTTTTCACAGCGACTCAAAACGCACCGAGCATACAGTGTAATAAACGTCGGTGAAGGGCAAAATTACCAACATTATTTTTATCACATGTTAATTTGTATTAAAAACTGAGTCAAAAGACGTAAAAATTGAACAGAACTACCAATCATTGTGTCGTGGCAAATGATGGCATTGTGTTTGTGTATGGCTGCTTGATCTTTTGACTCTTTATTCTTTTCCTTTACGTTTTTCATTGTGAATCGGCCATAATCTATCATCAAACAGAACTGCCAAAATGTACTTGGATCAGCCTATAATCGTGCAATGCTATCACACGTGTGTTTCCGTATACGTTGCACTCACTGCGACTCCGACTGCGACACCCATGCACCCCACACCACCAATCTTGAACACACTAAGACGTTGAACACTGACAGTCGACTAATAGTCGGAGTCGCGACTATTGGTGGGCGACTAGTCGACTCTCTAAAATGCTGAAGTCGTGCAACACTATGTAACATGCAGTAGACTTACTTCCAGTAAATTCATGCAATGCACTATCAGGTTGACGTGTTTATGCTTTGAAATTTTCATTGTGTATAATTCATATAATGTCATTTCTCTTTGATTTCTTTCAATGCTCAGTTGTTGTTGAACCAGAAGTTGAAAAAACAGACGCAAACCACCCGGGTGATAAGGATTTGGTAAAAGAAGGTATGTCAAAACTTGACAAGAATTTTATATGTACTTCAAGTGCCTTGATAGTTTTGGAACACGAAGTGTACGTGTAGCTATACGAGATATCTGCTGTGTCTTTAAAAGTAAACATCAATATTGGGTGTGCTCAAAGCGTGTGGGAATAGAACATGACGTGGGCGTTTGCTAACGGTAATTTTTTAAACTAACTATACTCTTGTCAATAAATTGGACAAATTTAAATGCTGGATGATATTTTACTTCCAGCCAGACCCTCGCATAGTAACAAGATGTAAGATTTGATCATCATTAGTGGCTAATAAATGCTATATCACAGTCAACCACTACAGGCTAAGTATATAAATTTGTTATGTAATTTTCCCAGCGTAGGAATAACACTAGAGCTGAGGGCGATTAAGACCCCAAAATTAACAAAATAGCCCCCTAAAATCACAAACCAGCCCTCAATTTTCCTCATAAGGTTCAATGTATAACATACTAAAATCACTAGTTCGGTCTTGCAAGTAGCCCTGAAAAATAAAATTTTATTTTCTGCCTTGAATTTCTCGCATATGAAATAATTTACCATTATTCATGAAAACCAATTTTAAATGAAGTAACAATGACTTGTGTTTACACTATCATTTCTGTACTCATTCGACTAAAACTCACAATTATTTGGTAAAGACTGGGACAATAAATAGTTCAAATATAGTTATATGAAATTTTTGTGATTTTTTTTTTTCATTTCAGTTGTGGAAGAACCCATTGCAAAGGAGGAGGCAAACATCACTGGAGGTGATGACACTTTACCACCAACAAACACACAAGGTTTGTGACATGTACAGAATACTTTGAGAATTTTTATACCAAGTTTTTTATTTTAATAAAAAGGCAGTGTATTTCACCTAATTCAAAGCATTGAGTGTAAATCGATTACAGAGAACAATTGGTCAACAATTTTGTGGGATTAATTTTTGTATGAGTGATATGAGTGATATCAAAACATGTTGTTTGTTATTGCAAGGAGGAAGACGGAATGCTGCTATAGTAAGAAGATGTCAAACCAATATGATATTGTAGTTAGATTTATGACAGTGCATTCATGTTTGCATTTGTGCTGTATTGCTGTTAGTGTGCAATGCATTGACCTAAACGGGGAAGATGAAGAGGGAAAGGGGATGGGCTAACATAGACAAGTAACCGAGAGTGAGTTTTGTTTTCACTACCATTAGTGTCACAAAATATTTTTGGAATTGCACCCGTGTTTGAAAACTGCTTCTCTAAATGGATGTGAAATTGAATAAAGGGTAAAAATGTCCATTTATATAGATATCTTTGGCTGTTGGTATACTCACTGAATGTCCGTACTTAACCCGTTGGAGTCTAGGAATGAGATATCTCGGGCTGGGGTCTATGGAGAATGAATGTTATGTGGAAATCATAGCGTCTCCAACGGGTTAACAGGAATATGTTCTCCTATTTTTTAGTTTTCGTGTTACAAAAATGAAACTGTTGGCAACTGTGATTATGTCGTATTTGTTAAGGTGGAATGTGCTTTCAGCTTATATTTTTTTTGACATTCTCTTTGAATTTGTTATTTTTACAGAAGAGAGTTCAGAAGCCAAGAAATTGAAAGAAACAAAAATCATCTTTGTCGTGGGTGAGTAACTATTTTAATGATTAACTTTCAGTATTAATCTGATACTAAAAAACTGATAAACAGGACTGATCGTAGTATGATGGTCAAATAGATGTCCCAATTAATGCGATGTATGTGAAATTCATTCATGAACTACGTCAGCTAAAGTTAAGACTCATTCAGTCAGACAGAATTAATTAATATAATTATAAAGCATACACACAACTACAGTACCCATTAAGGACCTTCCTGAAAGCCAGTCATAAGGCTTTTACTGATTTAGATTAATCAATCAATCAATCTATCAATCAATCAGTCAGTCAGTCAGTCAATCAATCAATCAATCAATCAATCAGTCATTCAATAAATCAGTCAATCATTCAATTTAATCAATCAGTCGATCAATTATTCAGTCAATCAATCAATCAATCAGTCTATTGATTTGATCAATTTAATCAAACAGTCAATCAATGAATCAATCATTCAGTCAGTTTATCAATCAATTAATCAATTTAATAAATCAGTCAATGAATGAATGAATCAATCAGTTGATCATCCAATTCATTAATTAGTCAATCAATTAATCAATCAGTCAATCAATCAATCAATCAATCAATCAATCAATCAATCAATCAATCAATCAATCAATTCTACCTGTACATCTTTGTTTCATGATAGGTGGCCCTGGCTCAGGGAAGGGCACCCAGTGCGAGAAGATCGTGGCACAGTACGGATTCACTCACCTGTCCAGCGGTGACCTGTTGAGGGCAGAGGTCGCGTCGGGGTCAGAGAGGGGGAAGGAACTGACCGAGATCATGGAAAAGGGTCAACTAGTACCATTGGTAATAAATCAAATAAACATGCTCTATAATCGGGGTTCAGAAACCCAAGTTTGTTCGTTTTTCTATCTCTCTCACTATTATATTTTCATCACCGCACATTTGAGCTTTTAGTGTGGTATGGTATGTCCATGAAACAGCTCCTGTAGGATTTTTGTGCTAAAATTGACTTTTTTTACACTTTTAGCTTCTATAGGGTCCAAACCATAAATTGGTGGGGGGCAAATTTTTATACCCCTACATCATTTTCTGGTTGGGGTTCCTTAAAACCTATCAATCCCAAACTATTTTGGCATGCCTAAGCCCAAGGGGAGACATTGTAAAATGGTTATTTGACCAGTAATGGACGACCTGTAATTATAATCGTTTTTGATTTTAGGTTTCAGATAACTGTCTTGGCTAATACTGAAGCAAAGAAATAATGTGTTCCAAAAAAAAGCAAAAATATTATCATTATTATCTATAATAGTGTAATGTGATTATTTGACAGCTTTTTTGCATCAATTGTAAAGGAAAATATATGTGAGTGATATAAAATATGGAGTACACAATAACATTGGTGGGAATATTACAAGCTCAATAAAACATGCTCATGAGAAGAAGTGTCCAAAGATAGATTGATGTTTAACAGATAATCAACTGGTTTTCGAAGTTGGTTAACCATTTTTGAAGGAGTATATATATATGATAGTACTTCTGTATGCAGTATCGGTAGAAAGCCTCTTCATTCTCTTAAAGGTTAGTGACATGATTGGGAACACTTGAAAATGCCTCAAGAACCAAATGAGTTGAAATATATACCAACCATACACTAGCAGGAATGGATCTCCCACCTGGGAGGATTTGTCTGTAATTTGTTTACTTAAGGAGAATCAAGCATAAACATAGGAGTATCTTAATTTTGTCCGGGGACGATAAAAATAAGCTCCATAGAGAGCCACACAGCAGGTTTCCGTGCTACCAGTGATATTGACATTGGTTATCTTAGAATAAGTCAACGTTTTTCACAGGAGAATCCTTGCATAGTTTACTTGATTCTAGAGTAGTTTCAGCCCAAGTTGAGGACTACCCCCAATCATGTCATTTACCTTTAAAGTTAACCATTACGATAATACTAATTGTGATGAATGTGCCTGTGCGATGGTTTTGTTAAACCACATGTGGAAAACTTGTCTCTCTTGACTTGTTGCTGGTGACACTTCTGATTTCTTTGCATAACGTTGATCAGTGTTATAGGTCTCGAAACTGTCTCAATTTTCATGGTCTCAGTCTTGATCTTGGTCTCAGGCCCCAAGGTCTTGAGAAATCAGCCCGAGACCCCCAAGACCTAACACCAATTGGACTCTGAAAAAAAAGCACAAGTTAAGGCAAATTGCAAAGTTTGCGATGAAAAACTAGGGTGTTACATTATCTGGCTGCAGTTTTATGCTGTGCGAGAATATACCCTAGCCTTGCAAATATTCATATCATCACAATAAAGGAGAATAAATATGCTTTACAGCCTGTCCTAAACTTTTTGTTTTTGTATCATCTCTCTGTCACTGCAGGAAGTTGTACTGGCATTATTGAAAGAGCACATGTTAGCCAAGGCAGACTCCTCCTGTGGTTTCCTGATTGACGGTTATCCCCGTGAAGTCCAACAAGGAGTGCAATTTGAAGATCAGGTTAGTGATGATGATGATGATGATGATTGCAGTGTTGGTGGTGATGGTGGAAGAGGTGGTGAAACTGGTGGTAGTGGTGTTAATGATGAAAATGATGGTGATGAAGATGGTGTTGTTGATGATGAAAATGATGATGATGAAGGTGATGAAGATGATTGTGATGATGATTGATAATGGTGATGATGAAAATGATGATGATGAAGGTGATGAAGATGATTGTGATGATGATTGATAATGGTGATGATGATTATGAAGATGTTAGTGATGATGATGGAGATGAAGATGATGTTGATGGTGATGGTGATTATGATGATGCTGATGATGGTGATTTTGATGATGGTGATGATTGTGATGTTGATGGTGATGGTGATTATGATGATGCTGATGATGGTGATTTCGATGATGGTGATGATTGTGATTTTGATGGTGATTATGATGATGGTAATTATGATGATGATGATGATGATGCTGATGATGATGATTATGGCAATGATGATGGTGATATGATGGTGATTATGGTGAAACAGATGATGATGAAAATGATGGTGATTATAATAATGATGATAATGGTGATGATGAAGATGATGATAAAGATGATGATGGTGATGGTGATGATGATGGTGATGATGATGATGTTGATGGTGATGGTGATTATGATGATGCTGATGATGGTGATTTTGATGATGATGGTGATGATGATTGTGATTTTGATGGTGATTATAATGGTGATGGTAATTATGATGATGATGATGATGATGATGATGATGAAAATGATAAATGATTATGATGATGATGATGAAGATGATGATGATGGCAATGATGAAAGATGATAATAATAACAATAATACATAGTTTTTGTATAGCGCATTTCACATCACTAGGATGTATCAATGTGCTTTACAAGACAGTGTAAATACAAATAAGAGTTACTAAGACTTAAAATATTAAATAGTTCTTAAACACAAATGATGATGGTGATTGTGGTGAAACAGATGATGATGAAGATGATGGTGGTTATAATAATGATGATGATAATGGTGATGATGAAGATGATGATGATAAAGATGATGTTGATGGTGATGATGATGGTGATGATGATGATGATAGTGATGGTCATGATGATGATGATGGTGATTATGATGAAAATGATGATAAAGATGATGGTGATTATAGTAATGATGATGAAGATGATGGTGATGATGATGATGATGGAAATGATAGTGATGATGAAGATGATGGTAATGATGATGATGATGATAAAGGTGATGATGATTATGATGATGATGATGATGATGATGATGATGAAAATGATGGTGGTGATGAGGAAGATGATGGTGATGATGAAGATAATGGTGATGATAAGGAGTAGGAATGGAGGAATTGGTGACAATGACAACAGAAAAGATGAACTTTGAGAGTCACTCATTTTACATGATCTTACAGATTGCTGAATGCACATTAGCATTGTACTTTGAGGTATCTGATGAGTCAATGACTGCAAGGTTACTGAACCGAGCGAAGACCAGTGGCCGAGTTGACGACAACGAAGAGACAATTAAGAAGCGGCTCGTGACATTCCACGAATCAACCAAACCAGTTACGGATTACTATGGCGAGAAGACTAAACTGAAAAAGGTATGTTAAACCTGCCAATGAGGTATTCATGTTACTTCCCCATATTTATTGAAGAAAACACAGTCACGACTTACTATGGAAAAATGCATGTATCAAGTTCTTTCATAGTATGACACATTCCTATCAAAACAAGGTAAACAGTGAAGATGTGACATGAAAAATATAATCTTGCATAATATAAACTGAGTTTTAATAGTTAAGTGAAAGTATAAAACTGTCCATTTTAACTGCCATACATTTTAATATAATGTGATTATGTTTAAAAGTTTGCTTAAACTTATATACAATTTTGAAAACTGGATTTTTTGCAGAAATATGAAGAAAACCCAATGTGGTAAAATTCCCATTTTCTCCAAAATGACTGGAATTTGTAAATAATTTTTATCTTAACAAGGAACCAAGTGTTTTGAAAAGTGAGTGGGATTCATAGAGAAACTGTTCCAAAAAAATTATCTGGAAAGTACTCTTTAAATTGATTAAATGCTGGGTAAATAGTATTATACAAGGTTAAATAGGGTTAAAGGTTAAGTAGTTCCCCCCCCCCAAAAAAATAAAAATTAAATAACACCCTATTTATACGAAAACAGAAGAAAATGGGATTTGTTACTGAAAGTAAACAGAAAACTTTAAGAGACACATATGAAAGAAAATAAAATTTCAATCTTAAGTAAAATGAAAGCTTGTAAAACAAGAAAACTTTTTAACCTGTTGAAGACTAGACACAAGATATATCATCATGAGATCTTTGGGAAATGTGTTTTAAAGCAAAATCAAACCATCTTCAATGGGTTGAGAAAATTAGATTTCAGTGAGAGTAAACTGAAAACTGTTTGTTTTGGTTTTTATATTCAGTGAAGCTGTTGGATGCTTTGTAAAATATGATGTTTGTAAAATATGATATGGAACGTAATCGTCTCCAATGCACACTGCAGGTTTCAGCAGAATCGTCGCCCGACGAGGTCTTCGAGTTGGTCAAGCAGGTCTTCGAGGAGTGCGGCATCCCGCCGGTCGAACAAAGCGCCCCGCCGGCGGCGAACAAGGAAGAAGGAGGAGGAGACGAGGCCAAGACAGAGGATGCGTCCCCAACGGAGGAGGCCAAGGGAGAGGAAGGGGGCGAGACGAAGACGGAAGATGCACCTGCGGCAGAGGTAGCGGTTGACGGCGAGGCTCCAGCAGCGGCGGAAGCTGCTCCTGCGGCGGAGGAGGTTGGGAAAGAACCCGAGACCGAGAAGCCTTTCTTCTTTGTCATCGGTAGGGCAGATGTTTCATTTTGAATGCTGTTACTAACTTGAAAATTAGCAGGGATAGCATGCAGACCTCCCAACTTTTCTGACTGAAAAAATGGGGATGATTTTATTCAAAAATATGCAAGAAATAAGGATATGTTTCATTTTTGATACTTTTTAGCAATATAATAATAATAATAATAATAATAATGCATTTATATAGCACATTTTCCAAATATTGTACATGAAACAGCAGGGATAGCAGGCAAACCTCCCAACATTTTCTGACTGCAAAGTGGGGATGATTTTGCTCAAAACTAGGAAAGAAATAAGGCATATATTTCATTTTGAATGCTGGTAGCAACTTAAACATTAGCAGAGAAAGCAGGCAAAACCTCCCAACTTTTCTGACTGAAAAATGGTAGATGATTTTGCTCAGACATTGGAAAGAAATAGGGCATATGTTTCATTTTGAATGCTGTTAGCAACTGAAAAATAGCAAGGACAGTGGCAAACCGCCAACTTTTCTGACTGAAAACAAATGAATGAGTTTGCTAAAAAAAAATTAAAGGAACAGCATTTCCCCACACCAGTGTGATAAATTATAAAAAAAAAATACAATAGGAAACTCATATCAAATCAAGAGCTGGCAGTAGTGAAAACTCAGATTTTTTCCCTCCAAATTCAGGGTGGGGGGGGGAGGGTCTGTAGCAGTGACTGCATTTTCTTATTGGCTTAAGGGGAGGGGCACAAACTGTGAGGAAGCAAAGGAGGCAATTTGGGTAGGGTCTGGGAAGAGGAACCCAGGAATAATTGCACCATATTTGTGCACCATATTTGCAGGGCTCATACAAAACTTGAAAAGTCCTTAAATTTGACTTTGGCTGTCAATTGTATGGTTCTGCATTTCAGTTTGGTGGGTTACCATCGAGTTCCATGATCAATTGATCATCTGCAAAAGTATGTTGCACTCATATCTCAAACAATTTCTGGAACTATGATTAAATGTTTTCAGTACAACCATGTACATTGGTCACAATGCTCTGGCCGTCATCAGGAGAATGAGGGAAAGCAAGAAAACCCTGGTATTCATACCAGCAAAAGAGAACAATCAAACAAAGAAGTAACAAAATGACAATCAAAATAACTGGCTTACAAACACATGAATGACAAATGAGCAAGCAGATAAAAAAAAAACGTAAGGGAACAATAGGACAATTAAGAACAAGATCCGTCTGGCAGGAAAGAATTTTTGGTAGGTTTGAAATCTTGTTCGATGTCTGGTGTAAAAATACCATACTTTGTGAAAGATGTGATGGACAATTTGTCAAAATTAGATGATGTTATTCCAGTGTCCTTCACCTGTATCACACTGTACCTTTGGAGGTGGTGGTTTGCTTTTTATGCCTCCACAACGAAGTTGCCGGAGGCATTATGTTTTCGGGTTGTCCGTCTGTGCGTCCGTCTGTGCGTCCGTCCGTTACCGGTTCTCGTTACCGCGATAACTTAAGAACCGCTCATCAGATTTTGATGTAACTAGGACCAAGTATGAACTATGGGTCAACAATGAACTGATTGGATTTTGGAGCTGAAAGGTCAAAGGTCAAAGGTCACCGGGCCTAAAATATGTCTCATTTGGGCTCGTTACCGCGATAACTTGAGAACGGCCTATCGGATTTTGATGTAACTTGGGTGAAGTATGTATTATACGGCACCAATGAACTGATTAGATTTTGGAGTTGAAAGGTCAAAGGTCACGAGGCCTCATACAATCTGATTTGGGCTCATTACCATGTTAACTTTAGAATGGCCTATCGGATATTGATGTAACTTGGGTGAAGTAAGTGTTATAAGGCACCAATGAACTGATCATATTTTGGGGTTGAAAGGTCAAAGGTCAAAGGTCACGAGGCCCCATACTTAATGTCTTTACCACGATAACTTGAGAACAATTTGTCGGATATTGATGTAACTTGGCTGAAGTATGTATTATGGGGCATTGATGAGATTTCAGAGTTGAAAGGTCAAAGGTCAATCAGTTTAACAAGAACTGATTAGATTTTGGAGCTGAAAGGTCAAAGGTCAAAGGTCACCGGGCCTAAAATATGTCTCATTTGGGCTCATTACCGCGATAACTTGGGAAAGGCTGATTGGATTTTGATGTAACGTGGTTGAAGTATGTACTATGATGCAACAATGAACTGATTAGATTTTGGTGTTGAAAGGTCAAAGGTCACAGGGCCTAAAATGCATCTGATTTGGGCTCATTACCACGAAAACTTAAGAGCGGCGTGTTGGATTTTGATGTATCTTGGGTGAAGTATGTATTATACGGCACCAATGAACTGATTAGATTTTGGAGTTCAAAGGTCAAAGGTCACGAGGCCTCATACATGTCTAATTTGGGCTCATTACTATGTTAACTTAAGAATGGCTGGTCCGATTTTGATGTAACTTGGGTGAAGTATGTATTATAAGGCACCAATGAGCTGATCAGATTTCAGGGTTAAAAGGTCAAAGATGGGAGGTCACAAGGCTCCATACTTAGTGTCTTTACCATGATAACATGAGAACGGCTTTTTGGATATTGATGTAACTTGAGTGAAGTAAGTGTTATAAGGCACCAATGAACTGATCATATTTTGGGGTTGAAAGGTCAAAGGTCACGAGGTCCCATACTTAATGTCTTTACAACGATAACTTGAGAACAACTTGTCGGATATTGATGTAACTTGGGTGAAGTATGTATTATGGGGCATTGATGAGATTTCAGAGTTGAACGGTCAAGGTCACGATGCCCCGAACATTTCAAGTTTGGAATTGCACGGGGGTGCGGAGGCATACCCCATCGGCTGCGCGCAGCCGAATTGCTCTAGTTGAGTTTTATGATCATCTGTGAAAAATGTGTCACACTGATATCTCAAAATGTCCGTCTGTCTGTCTGTAGGCGCGCCAGGAACAGGGAAGAAGGCTGCTGCCAAGTTTATCGCGGAGAAAATGAATTACGTGCACCTGTCCATCTCAACAATGTTGAAAGATTCTTCAAACTTTGTGCCCGGAGTGGCGGAGGCGATTATTGAGGCGCTATCGTCGGGGTCGTTGGTTGCTACGGAGATAACGATGGAAGTTCTGGCAAAGTTTGTGGGGAAACATCCTGATGCCCTCGGATTTGTCATGGACGGATTCCCAAAGACAGAAGCCCAGGCAGCTGCATTCGATCAAATGGTAATATAGATTGTTTACCTTGTTAGGGCTTGGTTATTTGTTTTGTATAGCCTATACAATAATTTGATTCAAAATCTAACATTTGGTATTATTCAAACAAAAGTTAGTTTCAGGCTTTTTTTTTCACTTAAAGGTTTTTAAACGGTATCTTCTTCTGTACACCAGTGTATTCACACAATATTAAGTTTTGGCATGCAAAAGATATCCACTAACTTTAACAACACTATTTAAAGCAGAATGAAACCCAGACATCTTCTTGTACTCGGAGAAAACAGAACAATAAAAGAAATACAACAGTGAAAGTTTGAGCAAATTTGGTTGAACTGTTCAAGAGTTATGAATGTTCAAAGTTTATTTAATCGTTGTTATGGAGGATTCTTAACTCTACCACCTTTTTGAGATGAAAGCTGTGGAGAACTCCCCATGGCTTTGTACACAAATTCTTCACTTATTCTCGTTTTTTATTAAATATCTGATGTCTCTTGCTTGTTGTACAAGTATGTCCCAGCAAAAGTGATACTTGGTGCATGTTTGAATTTGATTACCTTCACAACTAACATTTCAGAAAAAAATGTAAATTTGTGAAAATTTGTGTACAAAACCAATGGGAGTTCTCCACACTTTCATCTCAAAAAGTGGCAGTGTTGCCAATTTAAGAATCCTCTATTCATAAGGATTATGTAAACTTTGAACATATATAACTCTTGAACGGTTCAGTCAAATTTGTTCAAACTTTCACCATTTTCTTTCTTTTATTGTTATCTTTTCTTTGAATGCAAGTAGATGTCTGAGTTTCATTCCCCTTTAACATTGTGGAAGCCAAAATAATCATTGTCATACTTTGATATCTGATCTCTATGATAGTGTTTGAATGGACAAATAAAGAGAGCATTCTGAACATTACGAAAGGTCTCCACTCCCTCAACACCCCTTTAACAATAGAACTGCCCGTGTTCGTCAAACCCCGAATTTTAACCCTCACCCCATGGGGCTTTCCCTTCTTGCTCTTTACTACCAAGGCTTTTTACGCTGAACCTAATCATTGATCTTACGGAAGAGGATTGTCAGTGTTGATGAATTGTCTAACTGAAGTAAATTCAGGAAGAGCAAATTTAATTTCTACTGATCTTGAGTCATTTTTTTTACTGAAGAGGCCACTCATTTGCTAACTGTACATGTAAATTAAACTTTGAACAACATAAATCGACCAAGAAATAAAGGTTTTGTGAACATTTTAAAAGGAATGGTCAGTGTAAACTGGACTGTCCCTGTCCTACCCAAAAAACAACAACAGCTGCAGTCTGTTACATACCTGCCAACCAGTAAGATTTTATCAGATTTAGTAAGATTTTTCATCATTCAAATCCATAGAATAACATTTTCTGATACAAAAATAAGATTTTTTGAAGAATGTGCAGTATACTTATACTATGTGATTTTGACATTGTAAGATTTTTACCTTCAAGTTGCATTAAGAATAAGATTTGAAGAGATTTGCCACAATCTGTCGACATTTCCAAGATAACAATCTCCTGGTAGATAAGAAATCCGGGGCATGGAGGAAAAGCGGAGAAATTTTGTCGTGCATTGACTTGATCTGCTCTCTGCGTTTACTTCTCAGAAAATTGGGAAAGCTGCGGGTTTGGTTTTCCTGGAGGCCACGCGAGAGGAGGTGGAAGGCAACTTGAAGGAGAAGGCGGAGGCGGGAGACAGGCCGGACGAGACGGAGGAGGTCACCAAGAACAAGATTGAGGTCCACGAGAAAGAGACACCCGCTGTCATGGAGTACTTTGACAAGTCTAACAAGGCCAAAAAGGTGAGAATGAGTTGTGGGTTTACTGTAAAACCAGAAATTTTCGCAAGCATTTAACTTTTGCAAATTTTACAAGGAGTCGAAATTCGCGAAAGTAAATGCACACGAAAGCTTGCGTCTACACAACATTTTGAAAGACCGTGTACTGTACAAGTTAAATGATTCAAGATATACTAGTAATAGTGTGCAGTTACTTACAATGGTCGCAATACACTTCTACATTTGATAAACCCGTGTTTCAGAGGCATTAATACAAATATTTTCTCAAAATTGTTGTAACCCTGTAATCCTGTAACCCTAGAGCTAAACAATAGAGTTATGTGCCTTGACATATTTTGTTAATATAATGTACACCTGCCTACAACAATGCTATATGTTTCTATGCAAATGTTTCTTTCTAGAATAGCAATGACAATTATGATTCACAGGCTGTCAGAGAGGGTACTTTGTGAAAATGTGATGCTCTTGTATTCAGGTATACCATAGTAATATCACAGAATGTGAAGACACAAACTTCTGTTTATTGTTTAGCTCATATTTACCCTCAACATAAGCTCTGCAAAAATGTATCAAAACAATTTTCCTTCTAATTTCAGGTAGTATGAGCAATTTTCTAATTCTGTATTTGTGTGGTGTGTGTGTGTTGTGGGGGGGGGTGTCATTTCTTTCTAGTATGGAAAAACTTGTTTTCTGTGAAATTTCAATGTTTTTTGGTTTGTGAGTATTTTCCATGTTTTGGGGGTAAAAACTCATGTCCTTACATTAAAGACACTATATAACATTGTACAAGCCCCGTTTAAAAAAATTGTCAAAATATGCTATCTGACATATCTGACAGTGTTTGAATAGACAAATAAACACCCCAGAACACAAAATATCAGACAGTTATGTTGTTTCTTTTAAGTATGTACAGATAAAAATCGGCACATGAATTATTGTCAGCTGATGAAAATTCTGCAAAAAACAGTTCATGGGCGAAAACTGGAATGGTCGCCCAATGATTTTGAAACCACAAAATGATCGTTTTTGAACTATAATTTTTCAGGGTTTCATCTTTAGACCGTATCAGAGATGGGGAATCGTGTGGCTTAATTTTTTTTAAATGGAAACATTATTTTACAATGCCCTTAATGGTACTATCTTTTCCATTATTGTTATTGTAGGTGCCTTTCAAGGAGGTTGCAAGCAACGTGTCTACGGTCCTCAACGTTCTTGATGCATTTAAAGGGCAGTAGCATTGTTGTAAAGTGGATGTAAATATCCCAGAATAATTACAAAGCTAAGAAACAAATGTTTTGAATGTGTTCAAACCAAATCAAAATTTGAGGAGCTGATACAAAAACGTTGTGTACATTTTATATGGTCAGTTATAGTTTATATTTTGTTGAAATAAATTGCTCGTGTGTAAAAGAAAAAGTAGTTTGTTTGTAAAATTATTTTTCCATGACAAAATCACAATATGAATGTATGTGTTTTTATGTTTTGTTTGTAACAGATGGACTGTGAATTATGTTATTGATTTTGCATTTTAAGCAGTGTAAGGTTATGTGTGATTGTCATTAAAAATGAGAATATTAATTTAGATAAATTACCGTTTTTGTTCAGCTTTTGATCCAGAAAGAAAAATAAATGAAATTGATAATTGTGTTCAAGATTTAGGATGCATATAGGCCTACGTTCCAATTTAATTTATTTTTTTTATGATGAACCATTTGTACATTAACATTTTCAAACAGACCATTTGCTCAGGGTGTGTGTATATCCATTGTGTAAAATTCAAATTTATTGAAACAATGGCCATTACTTTCTTCAATTTGGATTTGTAATGGTTCTTGATTTCACAAAAAGGCAGAGATGTATTTGAATCTGAATATCAAGATGATAGTAGCATAATTCTTTTATGAGTTTATTTTTGGTGTACAAATTAAGAAACACCCTTTTTAAGGGCACCAAATCTCAAAACTTTACTGTTGATGTATAAAAGGGTACCAGTTTTATGTAGCCAAATTCATGTTGGGTATATTCTGTATGAAAAATTTGTTTCCAAATGTAGTCGGACAAGCCCCCACTTATAACATTCTGGCTAAATCACTGATCGCAAAGTCTGTATTTGTCCCTTGGTTTTGTGTGTCCCTAGTGTGTTGATACTAACATGTATGTAAATAGACATCATATTAATATCTTTTGTACTGTATTCAATTGTAATTATATTTCTATACATATATCTATATATATTTGTATTAATATTGTAATGTAATTTTCATAGTACTATCTTGTAGTGTTAATGTATCAGTACAGATTTCTATCTCTTGGCATTCCAAGGCATATTAATAACTGTACATACATCGTAGATTAAATCTAATCAAGGTAAATAAGTTTTATTAAAGACAACAATGACTGTACTTGAAACTATTTTTGTACGAAGGACATTATGAATTATTTTTGAAATTCTCCAACATTGAATTTCTTACAGAATTACATTGACACATAAATATTTATATTTTGCACAGGTTTGGATTAAGTTACATCATACACTTTATCATGTCATGTAAGAATAATTTTTAAAAAAATTGTTTTCTATTTTACGAGGTCAAGAAATGTAGCATATTACTATATTCTAAGTAATATTCAAGATGACAACATCAAAACAATGATCAGAAAAATTCATGTCAAATGTGTTCTTGATTCAATTATATGGCAATGGTTTCAATAAAATTAAGTTCAATATTTCGCAGAGAGCCATGGCCGTAGACAGTAATTGTCAAAATTCAAACAATGATTGTTTGAATTTTTTGGCATTCAGATACTGTTGGTGTAAACATTGAAATCATGTACAAAGGTATGAAACACAGATAAATTTATTTTAGACTATATGTATCTTGTGTTCACACAGCACACATACACACACACACACACACTCAAACACAGATAGAGAAAGATAGAATATTATTATGAACAAAGTATAGTGGGCCAAACTTTCTTTAAGGAATATTACAGAAATGAACTCAGGCTGGGGGAAAGGGGAGTGTCATTGGATTGTTTTCGCATAGATTGCTTGCAGTTGCACTGTACAAAAGTTACGTAACTATTTTATGAATAACTGACACTGTAAAGCCTAATTATTGGGGAATTTTTATCAATGTTAGTTCATTTGATGTCAAATTTATGAAGTTGAAAGGTCATTCAAGGAAACTTTATATGTTCATTGAATCCATTTACGAATGTGACAGCCATGCCTGGTGGCTCATCCTCTTTTACACAATTTACTAAAAAATACATATTTTCTCCAAAACATTGCAGCTCTAAATATTAAGTCACATTGTGTATACATGTCTTTTACATCACAGAGTGTGGAAAATTTTACATTTACATGCTTTTTACTAGAGCATTTCTTTGTAACAATTTTGTTTGTGTGTGTTTGGCGTGATTTGATGCCAAAAGATGCATTTTGTGGCCAAATACTAACCATGTTTGTTGAAGTCAACTTTTGGAAATGCAGTGTAAATCAAATGATACCGTCCAAGCTTTAAACATATTTTTCTAAACATTTGAAGTAAATGTATATATAACTTTGCAAGCATGATATTTATATAACTTTTAGTACACTTCTGGAAGTTTTCATTGACACAACATAAATCATGTAATGCCTTATTGGTGTTTTACAGAGAAAAACAAATGTTTAAAAAGAATAACAAAAAAAACATGTAATGTTTAATTAACTGTGTTAAATTTAACACCCATGGTGTTTGACTGTTAATTCACATGGATATGAGATATTGTGTTGAACTGTAATAATTTTGGTGTAAAAAGTAATCATTTTGGTGTTAAAATAACACCCAGGGGATTTAGAATTTGACATCTATAAAACACCATTGGTGTTGAATTAAAAACCTCAGTTATCTCAGTATACCGGTTGGCCCAGAAAAAAACAGAATGCTAAATTTATTAACCCGTTGGTTACGGGAACCGGATGTGCCCTGTGTTAACTCTATGAGATTTTCA
>JZLH01S0579765.1:9581-19581 GCA_001188425.1 Eucidaris tribuloides | reverse complement strand
ACATAATGGAAAACAGAATGTTATGTTGGTAAAAAAAAATCAAAGGCGACATTTACGGCATTCCTCCTCTCAGTATATACTACTGCTACTACAACATACTACATAGGCTATCTATACTACAATTATAGTAGTTCTACTACTACAAGATTACGACCTACCGTACAACTACATGTACTACAATCAGTAGTTCTACCGTACAACAACAAGAATTACTACATCTACTACTACTACTACTACTACTACTAGTACTTCTACTACTATACTACTACTATACTACTACTATACTACTACTATACTACTACTACTACTACTACTACTACTACTACTACTACTACTACTACTACTACTACTACTACTATTAGTACTACTACTACCTTAACTAATATCATACTACTATTATTATACCTACTGTTACTACATATACCTACTACTACTACTCCTACTCCTACATCTACATCTACTTCAGATAACACAATTATATACCGGTACTCATACTCTTATGGATTCCATTATTTTCAATTAGTACCTCTTAATAGAAAACCATGATTTCAGGTGTAATGTTTTTTATTATGGTTAATGTTCGGGACTAAGGTACATTAAGGCTTATGATTTTGATTTAGATTAAGTTTGGGCACAGGGGAATGGATAACCTTCTCAATAACAAACAGTCCACGACCAAAAGAAGATATACCTCGCTTTTGGGACTTGGAGGGTTAAATCATATGGGTAGTGTAGACCAAATGAATCTGGACCAAATGCCAATAAACCCTACATGTAGGTATACTCACCGTTGATCCAAAGGCCAACACAGTACACACCGCCACGCTCACGAAAGCGAGACAAAAGAACGTGATGGGGGTCCCGTACTGCGAGATAGCGAAGCCAGCGCTGACCGCCCCCAGCCCCATCCCGAGGAGGTACAACCCGGTGAGGCACCCCTGTAGGCTGGCCAGGTTTTCTGGTAGCACCTCGACGCTCAAGCGAGACACGAGGACATTCCACGATAGAGCTACAGACATACCTATATTTTGTTTGAAAGTAACACATTAATGACAAGAAATGGTGTGAAATTACAACTATATCCGGGCCCACTAAAATAAACATAATTTCATATGTCATCTTTAAGAAATATTGCTGACTAGACCATCAGGAAAGATTAAATGCCCCGCTATCATTCCAAACCGTTTCCTGATGATGACTTTAAAAATTATTTAGTTATCTTTCCATCGGGAGCCAAATTTAGTGAAAATCTGTATAGATCTGCGCTCATGATTGTTAATTCATTGGCGGGCAGGACGATGCCTATGTTATCTCTTGAGAAAATCCAAATTATAACCCAAAATTAAGGTATGTAAATTTGAATGTGAGGCTGCCACGAAGGGGTGAATTTGATGGACTGTTGAATAACATTTTCTTATAGAACGAGAGTGGATCTCCATTGCTATCAAAATAAAAGTCGTATGGATTATGTAAGAACTATGAGCATGAGTTCATTGAAACTCTGGTATTACAGAGGCAGTGAGGCACAAATCGCCATTGTGTTGTATTTGAGGGGGATTCCCATAAATTGAAATGAGGAATAATTTTTCTAGAATGTTGGTTCCAATCCCGGGTTCCAATCTCCTCTAATCAATCCTAGATTCTAACGATTTTTCAAAGTTGATGTTTATAACATTATTTCCTATGGACCTTTCTTTACCTGTGTGAAACCTAGAGACGAATCTAATCTAAAATAATGTAAAGGTATATAAAATATTGTGAGAAGGGTCGGTTTTGATATCACAACGATATTTTACACAAGTTACATGTATGTTATTGTTAAACTGAGATATCTTGTAAGAGATATGACCTATACCAAGTAATGGACGAAACGGTCCAATATGAATCAAGGAGCTCACCGTGTACAACCTGAACCAGTAATATCCATCGCGGATTGGTGATTAAAGCGTAGGCCAAGAAACTTATCATGTACCCGATGGTTCCGCAGACCAGAAGAATGGTGTGGCCGTGGTCCAGGATTAGTTGGCCCAGACTAAAGGCCAGAAAGAGTTCTGAGATTCCTTGCGTGATCTTGGCTCCTTTGATTAGCAATGGAGAACTTCCTGTTCAATAAAAAAAAGAAACCCTGAACAGTTAAGACGGAGAGGACTGTACTGTGTCTTCTGTTACATTATAAACTGACTTACCCGGTCCTACTGTGCCATCACCTTACGTACCGCAGGTCTTTACGAACTGCTGGTGCAATATTAAACCACAAAAAAATTGTACCCATTCACGAGCAACTATTACTTTTAAAAGAAAGTACAGCATTGATGATTTTTATCATAATTTCAGTTTAAAGTGGGGGTAAGGCCTTTTTTCACACCAGTTATTCTATAGTCCCGCATAATACAAACTTAGTCATGTTAGTTGACAAGCTACATGTAGCTATTCTATGATGAAACTTTATAAATTATATCTTGGCGTCATTATGACACTAAAATGATTGTAACCCCTCCCTTTTTTGAATGGTCTCCAGGACAGAAACGGGAATATGCACAAACACACATACGCAAACACAAATATACACTCATACTCAAACACAAACACACGCATAAATGAAAAATGATAATAATGGCGAATCCGGAAGGACTGAGTTTAGGGATAATCTAGTAAGAATTGAAGTGAATATCAAAGTAAGTATACAATTATCACAGAAATGACAGAGAACGAAAGTCAAAGATATAATTTAAAAAAAATCAAGAGATGAAATGGAGATGGGCAGTACACTTATCTAGAACACAAGACAACAGATGGACTAAGAAACTCACAGAATAACAACCAAGAACAGGCAAGAGAAGAAGAGATCGACAAAAGAGGACATGGGAAGATAAAATAAGAACATACACAAACACAACGTGGAACAGCAAATACAAACGATTGGAAACTGATTGAGGAGGGCTACATGCAACAATGGTTGAACAATGCCTGATAATTATGATGATGATGATGATGATGATGATGATGATGATGATGATGATAAAGTTAATTATCGCTTAACAGAAGAAGAATCACCGGATAAAATGATAAGTCTGAGTTACCTAAGGTACTAAGATGAAACGGAAGGAAGACCTTGATCGCACCCTCGTTGAGAGCCAGATAGCATAGGACGGGAAGATGGACGGCCGGCCGAAGTTTGCAAAATACCTTCTTGAGATTCAAGATATTTGACTCATTGGGATAATCGCGCTGCATGAGTTAAGGAAGAAAAAAGAATATCACGATTCAAATTCAAATTCAACTTTATTTCCACATTAAAAAAAGAATTGAAGTACATGCAAAGGATAAAACGAAAGATATAAACAAGTATAAATAAATAGGTTTAGGCCTACACACGTAAAACGTATGAGATAATGTGGAGGAATTCATCAGAAAGTCACAAAAGTGGCTTATATACATTGACCCCTTGAAACAAAACAATAATACATTAAAACATTTAGAGAGGGAGAAAAACAATACAAAAACGGATACAAAATACATGCGACAAGGTAACGAATGTCTAGTATGATAATTAATTACAAGTTCAAAGCATTAAATTACAAGTGTTGAGTGATTACTCAATGTTCTTCTTTCAGTACAAGGTAAAGACTGGAAGTATTTTTCAATTCAGGGCACATTGCTCTCAGAATGAATACTGTCTACAGTTTATGCAATGAAAATTCCATAGTTACACATTTCATATTTTTGTTTTACAATTATTATCCAAAAATGTCATGGCGGTGAAATATGTTGTGTATCTTTCTATGGAATCAATTCTTTGTCAGGGCCGGAGATTGATTCAATATAGGCCTACTTGTAATTTACTACGTGTTTCTCCCAGAGTTATAATTTTAAAACAATTATTCCTCCAGCCTAAAAACACACTCTATCAAATGCATATATTAGTATATATTTCAGCTAATTTGGTTCTCGTGGCCTTTTTGACTTATCGCAATCATGTCAACTGCCCTTTAAGTTTATACAGGGTGGCCCAGAAAGAAAGCTACGAGTATAATCGCTAATTTCTTCATCATTATCGGCAAAATTTCATAAATTTTTATTTTGTTGGTTAGAACATTCTTTTTCCAAAAACATGATACCAAGATCATTGATTTTGAGTAAGGCGTTTTGATTCTAGGGCCATTTTTCGGAGGCAATGCAATTTCCCAAATTTGCCAATTTTTCAACAGCGGCGGTCATCGGAAAGCCGAGATGTTCTGGCGTCTCAGCTTGCCATACCGGACAAACCGCGATGACAAAGGGCTGGAAAGCCCTCGCTTTCATAAGGAAGACGATGCGAGCTATGTCTCCATTGTCATCGCGGTTTGTCCGGTATGGCAAGCTGAGACGCCAGAATATCTCGGCGTTCCAATAACCGCCGCTGTTGAAAAATTGGCATATTTGGAAAATTGCATTGCCTCCGAAAAATGGCCCTAGAATCAAAACGCCTCACTCAAAATCAATGATCTTGGTATCATTTTATTGTAAAAAGAATGTTCTAACCAACGAAATAAAAATTTATGAAATTTTGCCGATAATGATGAAGAAATTAGCGATCATACTCGTAGCATTCTTTCTGGGCCACCCTGTATGTAACCCATGCAGTGGATACGTCACGATCATTATCTGCCAACAAATGGTTGTGAAATAGTGATCTATGTTTTTGAAGTCAGCAAGCGGAGCAATTTGGCTAAACCAATCAAAGAATGGTGTTCTGACGTGCCGACTTTACATGTACATTGACGTCATTTTCCTGTCGTGCCTATAAGGACTGATAGATTGATAAAAGATAAATGTCAAAGATCAAGTATCATATCGCTAGGTATTATGTAAATTATGTATCCCTAGTAACGACGGACTTTGAAATTCGAATTCTAATGATACGTCGTTATTTCTGCAGGAAGATGAAAATAATCAGAATTGCATTTCTTTTGTGGACAAGGTTTGGCCGTGAAAATGAAATTTGAAATAATCATTAAAGCAATTTCACGATTGATTTTGAGCCATCTGAAGGTAATTTTTCGACAAAGATGTTAACGTAAATTTCTGATCTAAAGATTTAATATGAAAGTACGAAAATGAACGAAATCATAAAGAGTTTTATTTAATGTAATATTTCTTGTGTGTGAAACTGACAAAATATTCCACTTGTTTATCCTAGAAAAAAAAAAAAATAAATAAATAAATAAATAAATAAATAAATAAATAAATAAATAAATAAATAAATAAAAACGTAATATCAGTTCCAAAACGAGTTTCTGCGACAGCGACGAACTGTGGCGTCGACACGTTTCACGAATATAAAGCATTGGAGGGGCTGAGTATTGTTTACGAACAATGCTCTGCCCCTCCAATGCTTTGTCTTCGTGAAACGTGCCGACGCCCCTGATGTCGACGAATGTGATAAAGAAGGAAGAAATTGCGGAGATCGTGGCTACGAGTGCTAATTTTCTTCTTCTCTTATTATATATTTTTTCTGCCAAACCCATGGCGCGGGACGTTTTGCAAACATTATTAACGTGTTGGCTTCGGAGGTCAAAACTCACCGTAAATTTGATGCAGTAGGCGAACAGCAGCGCGATTGCACAGCTGGTTGTCCCCAAAAAGATGACAAAGGCTATTCGGTAATCCTCGACCACGATTTCGACGTCGCAGTGCAACCACGGCGTCGATGACATTTTGATGAACAGGGTCACCAAGATGATACTGTAAATAAAACCGATGAAAAGTATTTACTTCATATATATTTGTGGTGCGATTTAATAAAACCACGACGAAGACAGGGTCAGGTTTTCAAGCAGGACGAAATGGTATGACTTGAGAGGGAAAAGGTAGGGAAACGGTCGAATACATGTGACCGTTTTAGAGTAGTTTTCGTTGATACTCACCAGAACTGTTTGTAAATCGAAATTTAGGTAAGAATGTCGAACTTCATTACCAAAATCTATATCCTCTTAACTAAAAAATGAGGGGTACGTCTATTGTTTCCTTTCGACAAAGTACCCTCGCGTTTTTTGTTTGTTTGTTTGTTTGTTTGTTTTGGGGCTGAATTTTAAACAAAATAGTAGGAAATTAAGCTAAATAGTAGGAACAGTGTGAATCAAGAGAAAAATAGACAAAAGTAGGAAAGTAGGACCACCTGTAAGCCTGAAGAGTGTTGGATTCTGATTTCTGAACAAAATAAGGACTGAAAGAATGAGTCCAAATCTGCTTATACGGTATATGCATATACAACATGTAATAAGATCCGCATGTACAACATTTAAGAAGAAACCATCGAAGTCTGCTGTGGCTTCTAAATGATGCAATCAATGAACAGCCCTTCTTTATTGTTGTTTTTGGCGGCTCACGGACCGAATTCGAATCGCTGAATACTTGGAACAGTACAAGAACACAATGGGACATGTGAATGAATCACCAAGAATGTACTTCCAGACTTTTCAGTTTTCAAACGGTGCATCGAAATTACCTTTTGCTGTATAACATTTTTAACGTGCGCAATTGTCCCAATTATGTTAATTGGTAAAGCTGCATAATCACTCAGTGAAGTTGCATAACTGTTAATTAGTGATCGTTTGTTTACCTACATCTGTATCATAACGAATTTAATACCAGCAAATTGTATGATTAACACATTATATGTAACCAAGTAATGTATAATACATAAGCAGGCAACTTTTGTGTAACCTCGATGGCAATTTAAAAAAACCCACTTGATCGACATTATGAAGCAAAGTTGGTAATTAATTCCTAAAATAAGTATACAAAACACGACTAAAAATTGATGTCCGTATAAGTTGAAATTGGAAATGAAATGTGGGAGATGTAATTTCCTTCACAACGTCTTTTAGTGTTGTAGTCGAGTCCGGGTCTCCGAGTCCGAGTCCGAGTCCGGGACCATGGTCTTCTAGTCTGAGTCCAGCAGTCAGAGTCCCGAGTCCTTACAATCCGTGTCCGAGTCCTAGTCCGACAGTGTATGCGTCATGTTGACAAGACGACAGAATTATTCATAAAAAGGGTTGAAATTGAAGCATAAGGACAACTCATCCTGAGGACAACTCCCCCAGGACAAGTCTCCTGCAAGGACAATTCATATTTTTTTTTTGTATTTATTTGCAAACATTGTTAAACTCCTCAGAGAGAGTTGTCCTCCAGTGGGATTGTCCCCAGGGGAGTTGTCATGTGGGAGCCGTCCCGGGGGAGTTGTCCTGGGGGTGAGTTGACGTATGGAGAGTTATTCTTGGGGGAGCTGTTCTATGGGGGAGTTTCAGGTGGGTGTCGTCCCCTGAGCATTTGTCTTCCAGGGAAGTTGTCAGGTGGGAGTTGTCGTTGGAAGGAGTTGTCCTTTGGGGGAGTTGTCCTTGGGGCATTCTTCAAGGGGGAGCTGTTCTTTGGGAAGTTGTCAGGTGGAAGTTTTCCCTGCGAGTTGTCCGTTGGGGAATTTGTCCTGTGGGGAGTAGTTGTTCTGTAGGGGGAGCTGTTCTTCAGGGGAGTTGACCGGGAATCGTCCCTGGGCGAGTTGTCTTCGGGGGAAGGGAGGTTTTGTCCATGTGGAGTTTTCCTTGGGGGAAGTTTACTCGGGGGGGGGGCCTTTTCTGGAGATGTGTCAGGTGGGAGTTTTGTCCTTTGGAGTTGGTCCTTTGTGGAAAGATTGTCCTTTCCTTGGGGAAATTGTCGGGGGGGGGGGGAGAGGGGGGCTTGTTCTCTGGGATGTTTTGTAAGGGTGGGAGTCCCCATCCGGGGGAAAGTTGTTCCTTGGGCGGAGGTGGTTCTTGCGGGGAGTTTTGTCCAGGTGGGAGGTTCGTCCCCGGGCGAGTTTCTAGGGAAACTGTTCTTCGGGGGTTCTCGGTAGAGTTGTCCTTCCTTGGGGGAAGTTTTGTCCTTTAGGGTGAGTTGTTACGGGGGAGGGCTGTTCTCTTGGGGGAATGTTGTCAGGTAAGGAGTCATCTCCAGGGGAAGAGTTGTCCTTGGGAAGAAGTTTTTTCGGGAGCTGTCCTGCCAAGTTATCAAGTTGGGAGTCCGTCAGCTGGGGAGTTGTTCAGGTGGGAGCATTCCCGGGGAGTTGTCCCGGCCGGCAGGGAAATCGTCCCGGGAGAAGCTGTTTCGAGGGTAACTGAACCCACTGGGGGCGTTTTGTCTTCTAGGGGAGTTGTTCAGGTGCACTTTTAAGTCTTGGATTAATAAATTAGTACTTCCTTTAATACTTTGATATAAAACTATGAAATTCATGATTTCATTTAAAAACATTTGTATTGGTAAATACATTTTTTCTCTAATGGCAATATATTACGTGCCTTTATGGTTTCAGTCATTTCAGTGAATACTGCAAGTTCATTGCTCTGTTTAGTTTTGGTTCGCGGTTTTTGGTTTTTGTTCAAAAACATGTTCTTTTGTTGAATCATTACGACATTTTAAATGAGGCACACTCTTTTTCAGTGGCTCTTGTCCCTTGTAGAACACAAAACTTTGCATTAAATATAGAATTATACATCCTGCTCTAGGAGATACCTGACGGTGTAAAGAGATTATACAGGATGTAATGTGGAAAGCATTAAGTGGAAGCCATCATGCAAAGCATGAAGAATGCCCACTTTTTGGCAAAACCCATTGGGGAACTTCGCTTGGACTCGGGCCGCCGAGTCAAGTCCGAGTCGCGAGTCGCGAGTCCGAGTCCTGAGTCCTGAGTCGGTCTCGAGTCCTACCACTGCCGTTTATGCCAAAAGTACAGACAAACTTATCGTCATGGTTATCCAACTGAACCAATTCAATTCAGTCCTTGAAAACTGTAAGGGCCATCGCACACTCAAGGATTTTCGGTCGCACGACTTCCGATTTTGGATCCGAAATAAAAAAAAAAGTTTATATTTCGTAAACGTCCTGATTTATTTCAGATCCAAAGTCGGCATCGTTGCGACTGAAAATTGTGTAAGGTGTGGGCGTTTGGCCTTAAAACCCTTCATTCCATATTTTTTTCAACACGAGCGTTTTTGTCCTTGTATTGAACCCACTCGCACACAAACCCACAACACAACACACACACGACTGACACACACACACACACACACTCACACACACAACACACACACACACACACACACACAAACGCAAATACATAACGGAATGACTAAACTGACCAATTGCCTGACCAACCAATCTATACTATTGTGTTCAGCCTGCCAAACTTTCAATCACTCAATCGATCGATAATTAATTAAATCGATCCATCAATCAATCAATGAATCTACAAACCAATCGGTTAATCCATTTCAATCAATCAATCAAACAATCAATCAATCAATCCATCAATCAATCAATCAATCAACCAACCAATCAATCAATCAATCAATCAATCAATCAATCAATCAATCAATCAATCCAATCAATCAAATTCAATCAATCAATCAATCAATCAATCAATCAATCAATCAACTCAACCAACCAATCAATCAATCAATCAATCATTCAATCAATCACGTATTCATTCAATCAATCATTCAGTTAATCAGTCAATCAATCAATCGATCAATCAATCAATCAATCAATCAATCAATCAATCAATCAATCAATCAATCAATCAATTAGTCAATCAATCAATCAATCAATCAATCAATCAACCAACCAATCAATCAATCAATCAATCAATCGATCAATCGATCAATCAATCAATCAATCAATCAATCAATCAATCAATCAATCAATCAATCGATCGATCAATCGATATACTCACTAAACCGCAAAGCCAGCATTCCCGAAGGCCCGCTGCCAGCCGTACTCGTGGTTCCTCCGCGGGCCCAGCGTGTGCAGCGTGGCGGTGTCGGCCAGCGACAACGTCTGGGCTTGCATCACGTTCGCCGCAGCAATCAAGAGGAATATCTGGAAGAAAGACGCGGCCAGACTCCCGTGCTCGTACATCCAGCCTTGGTAGGTGGTACTCGGTCCTGTGAACGACAACATATTCGTTGGGCAAGAATTGAATTTGGGG
>JZLH01S0579720.1:28488-65708 GCA_001188425.1 Eucidaris tribuloides | reverse complement strand
ATGATTTATGTGGACAGTGGTTCAGTAAACTATAGCATACAACCATAATATGGTCGTTGACCAGTTTTTACACGATTCAAATCTACTTATTAATGGAAATGGCAAGATAAGAATTGGTCCTAAATTCAGGACACAATACTACCAGGTATAGTATACTGTTTAAGGATTCCGTTGTGAAAATTTCATGGTCAAACAATTCAATTATCATCAGAAACTGCTGTAACGGTCAAATGTGTTGTGTAGCTTATATGGGTTCGATTTCTATTATGGTTATATTTTAATTCACTGCTTGTAAATCAATGCTTGTTTCTCCTCAAGTAAACAAATTCAAGAAAAATCATTCCAGCCTGGATACAGTGTAAAAATTAATTTGTTCGAATGGACAAATTAACACCCTAGAATACAAAACTCAAGACAGTTAGACGTCACTTGCCAAATATGCAAATAAATATTGGTACATAGATTGAAATTACCAAGACAGAAATTCTGTAACTCAACAGTCAAAAGTGTCGGGGGGGGGGGGAGGGAGTGGGAGCTCGAGTGGGCGCTCAATGTGTCACTTTTTTTAAATAAATCAATGATTGTTTTGACCTGAAATTTGTTAAGGTCTTCAGTTTCAGACATTATCCGAGAAACTATATGGAGTATCATGGAGCTATTTTCTTTATTCAAATTAAAAACAAAATATGAATCAATGCCTTTAAATATCAAGTCTACATAAGTAAGTCCAGATTGCTAAATGGTTAATCATTATATCCAAACATCACCGTATTTTTGGTGCCTGTGTATTTCACTTTAGAGAAAACATCACTTTTATCAGAATAATGCTAAACTCCTGCGTTAATAATACTCTATGTGGAACTTTTTTCATAATGCTTGTTCCTTCGAAACTTCTAACTCAAAACTTAAAAACTAACAGTCGCAGACAATGTTACGTTTCTAAAATCATGATTGGCATTAAACTCAAATGGTTTGCCATTTCACAGTACGGGGCGGAGTAAGGTTCTAGTCCTTGGGTGCTTTAAGACCTCTCAAATACCTAAACCTGGCATATAGCGTTCCAAAGTGCAAATTGTTGAATGTTTTATCTTTACTTGCAAACATTGTTACTTCATTGTTTGCGCTTCTATAGCTTCTTTTTAATATATCAGCATTATCATGCCCCTTTATCAAGTTTATCGTTAATCCTGAACTCCGGGATGTTTTGTATATTAGTCAATTATTGTCATGATTGTGACAGGATAAGCAGGGTTCAGGAAAAATCATGACTTTGTTTTAATAAAAAAAACTGATGTATTTATTGAAATAAATTCTATTATATTTTTCCCCAAGAGTGACCGAACGTGTTCTTTTTTTTCCACATTTGAAATTGCCTACATGAAACATTTGTTCTTTTAGTCACTACTTAACTTTACTTACTAGTTATTATGATGAAAAAGGGTTGTGAATCTTAAAGACACTATATAACACTGTGGAAGACCCGTTTAAAAAATAGTCAAACTTTGCTATCTGACATACGGTATCTGACAGTGTTTGAATGGACAAATAAACACCCTAGAACACAAAAGTTTGGACAGTTATACTGTCACTAGTACAATATGTGCAAATACAAATTAGCACATTAATTTTATATCAGCCGATAGGAAATTCTGCAACACAGCAGTCTATGGAGAAAAGCTGGAATGGTCTCTCAATGATTTTCACTTTCTTAAAGCACTTAATGATTATTTTGCTCTGCAATTTTTTCAGGACTTCATTTTTAGACCTTATCAAAGACACTAGTAGGATGGGGAATTATGTAGCTCAGATTTTTCAAACTGGAAACATTGTAATACAATGCCTTTAAACACACAAAAAAATCATATTTTAATCATACAATTGCTTTAATTGATTTTTTTTCAAGAGGCATCAAATTTGCTCATATTTCAAACTGTTTAATTACGCATCTACATTAAAGATACCGGAGGCATCATGTCATTGGTTGTCCATTCGGCATTCCATCCGTGCGTGTGTGTGAGTGCGCCTGTCTGTCTGTCTGTCTGTCTGTCTGTTATATTCTTAATACCTTGCTAAAATAATTCAGAATTACTGATTAGGTTTTAACGAAACCTGGGTCAAGAATGTGCTATGATGCAAGAATGAACTGGTCAGATTGCCAGATTGTTGAAAGTTCAAAGGTCACAGAGCATCAAATGATTTATTATCAGATATCATAATGTATTATCATGATATGATATATTATCGTACATTTTAAATTATGTATTATCATATAACTTATATGATATATTATCATAATTATCATAATATGATATATTATTATATATCATATGCTCCTTACAACAATACCTTCAAAAAAGATAGTAGATTTGAGAGTTGAAAGGTCAAAGGTGACAGAGGGTTGGTACGCCACTGATTTCGCCCAAAAATGCAAAATGATTATGTAAATGCTTATGAAAAGATAGTTAATCTCTCTTCACACCCACACTCATACAAACATAAACATATGCTTACACAAATTCACAGTATTATAGGCTCTAGAACAAAACCCTGTCTGAAAGCATGATTCTTTAGTACTCCAGTCCCACCCCTCCCCCTCCCCACCCCTGATGCATCCCCATATTCTCATATAACATGACCCCATTACACTTTCCACGAGGTGATATAGGATACCCTTCCTTCCCTTCAGGGGTTACTCTGTACACGCTCAAAATCAAAGTACGCCGCCAAGGGTTTGTCATGCCAAATTTCATCTTTAATAACTCAATAAAAAATAAGGTCATCCATATAGTATGCCGGGTCACCGACGCGACGGTAACGCCCCGCTTCTGCACAGTTGTGCATACGGCTATATACTTCTTGATTATCAAGTTGCAAGAGCACATCACTCTAATTTACCTTATTAGCGATAAATTTTGTCACGTCTTACGCCCCGCGATCAAAATGTTGGTTACAATTTTTATGCTAGATGAGAACAGGGGAATATGGTGAAACATGAGGTGTAGTAACCTTTGAACATATAAATGTATATTGGGGATATATATATTTTTTTTTTCATCTGGTAATAAATTTGTTGTTGAAAATGAAAAGTAAACTTATGCGTGCAGCAGGTGTTGAATCAAACAAGTTGGCCAGAGACCCCAAGGGTAGATATTACTGTCATTTGAACGCAACAGTTTCATAACTTTTGATTTTATTTTTGAGTCATTGCATACACGATTCTGACTTCACCTGGAATGTTTTATCGATTGTTTGCCCACCGTTGACCTGCCGCTTTAGTTACATTGCGTCAAAAGCAGAGGCGTCGATCCTGGGGGGGGGGCAGGGGCGATCATTCCCCCTATGAAAACAATCGGGGGGGCGGGGCAAACATATCGATTTCCGCCCGCCCCCCCCCCAATAATTTTGCCAATTTGAAAATTCATAATATACATGCAAATATATGTTTTAAAAAAGCATTGGAAAGCACTATAAAACCATTGAACATGTCAAATTTTCGGCGCGCTTTGCGCGCAGAATATGGTATTATAATTTGGCGCGCAGAGCGCCGCCGAAAATTTTGGACTTTTTTTCACTTTTGTCCCCCCCCCCCCCATCCCCTCCGAAACATGGATCGACGCCCCTGGTCAAAAGGAATATTATTTTTTATTAAGTCGTCGAGTCTCAAACATAAGTGGTAAAAAGTTAGATGATTTTACTCTCTATAGGTTTTTCCTTATTTTCATTAGTTGTGTTTTATGCTGTATGTAGTGTGTGTGTGTGTGTGTGTGTGTGTGTGTGTGTGTGTGTGTGTGTGTGTGTGTGTGTGTGTGTGTGTGTGTGTGTGTGTGTGTGTGTGTGTGTGTGTGTGTGTGTGTGTGTGTGTGTGTGTGTTTGTGTGTGTGTGTATTTGAATTTGGAAAATATGATGTCTGTGCGTAACAATTCATTAGTTAACATCACAGCTATAATTGCACAACGACCAAAAGAGGGTGCCCTTCATGGGAATTTCATCAAACTTTGAAAAGAAAATGTTAACTCGTGAATGGATTTTTCTAATCTACTTAAATTTTCACTGTGGAGTTCTTCCACGTTTGCTTAATTTATGGAACCCCTGTTAATGACTGGGGAAGATTCCTCTTTAACCATGTAAGAGAAGACTTGTGTTTCAGCGTTGTGTACAAAATGAAATTAAAATATTTCTGAGCTAAAAGTGATCCTTCATGCTACTAGTGTCTTTGAATGTCTAAAAGCGAAACCCTGCAAACATTGCTGTTCAAACAATCACTAAGTCGTTTTAAAAATTGAAAATCAATGAGCAACCATTTCTCCATTATACTGCAGATTTGGAGATATTTTTTGTCCCCAGGACATCAAATAATGTACCAATATTTATCAGGCTAGTGACCGCATAACTGTCTAAAGTTTTGTGTTCTAGGGTATTTATTTGTCCATTGAAAGAGTATCATGTACGTCACATATCAAAGTTTGACAACTTTTATAAGGGGCTTCCACAATATTAAACAATGTCTACAAATAGAAATCTTACGTGCAATCAACGATAACACACTCATCAACATTAAAACTGAAATTTGTAATAATATCGGGAACATAGAATAGTATATTGAAATATTATCTTAGCAAAGATAAGGTCTGTTAGGAATTCGGTTGCCCAATGTCCCTATCCCACAAATCATAGGTAGTATGAACTTGCATTTACATTCAGAAGATAACGTTATCAAAGTCTTGATAATGCTAGGTAAACGGGAAGGGCGGAAGGTTCTCGCAATCAAGGTTGCATGTGAAATGGTTTAATGATTAGATTTATTTATTCTGTCTTCAAAGTTAGGTACCTTGGTAGCATGTGTTCTTGACCTAAACATAAGAAGATAACACAGTGGCTGACTAATTAACTAACAATAACTTGTCTGATACGAAATGACAATTGATACAACGAAACAAATGGAGTATCACAAACCACACCCCCCCCCCCCCCTAAAAAAAAAAAAAATGATAATAATAATCGGACCATTTCCCTATATATTCACACCCCGGCCTGCGTAGCAACAACGAAAAGATTCTTAATTTATCGTTGGAAATACACCCTAAAAATCGTAGACGTTATAAAGAGCAAACTGAAGTGTTTAAAATATCTAAAATAGGGAGATTTGATTGGTTCAGCAACAAGGTTGATGTGGAAGTATCAAATTCTCGTAACTGCCAAGCGGAGATCTGTGTTACAAGAACTAAGCACGGAACATAGAAAATGAAACATTGAAGTATGCAGCATATCTATAAAAAAAGGGGGGGTATGTTTGCTTCAGAATGATATGCTATTGCCGATAAAGTTAAGTGTTTTGTACCCCCCCCCCCCGCACCCCCTGAATTCTACACCATCATCTTTGTGTGTCATTGTTTGCTGTTCATATTCATTTGCACCTTAATAAAAGCTGTTTGGTGGGACCTGGGCCTGTTTCATCAAGCTGTTCGTAAATTACGTATGACTATATACGAATGACCTGAATATGGCAAGCTAAATGTGATTCTCAAACTATTAAAACACATCGGCTAATGTTCAAATATGCAAACATAGATACTCTTGATAACCATTTAACAAGCGTTTCAATGCAAACGTTATCTTTACGCAAAATATGGAGAAAAGAGTAGCATTTTATTTGGCACTTCATATTCGAGTCGTTAGTAAATCATGCATAACGTTACGAACAGCTTTTTGAAACAAGCCCCTGCATGGGACTTTTTTCTTATCACATTGATTTCTACGTTAAATCTAGCTTTTCAGACCTGGTGATGTGATGGGGGTGTTGTGCTTTGCTGTGGAAAAAATTGAAATGTAAGGCCCCTAAGAGCTGGGGATGCTGGGGTGTAAAGCACCTCTACAAAAATGCACAACACCCCACGTTCTTAAGTCCCTGGTTATGGTATAGTCTAGTTTTGTATCTGACAGTATTTTACGCCTTCAGTCTAGACATGAAAAATCTCGATGACAAATTGTAATTACCAAATAGATAATAGATGTATCTAAACAAACAACCCTTGAACCTCGTAAACGTGTGATAAAGTTCACCTCTACACGATAACACTTCAATTTATCTCACAGACAATGAAATATCACTTGAACAAAATGTAAATGATGCTTGCTCTATCTGAAGAATATATTGACGTAAATGATCTGCCTTTCCGACCTCTTATCAGTAACTGACTAGATTCTTATAATTCAACATCAGATTTTGTCATCAAATATTTATCTTAAAGCCCTGTCTGTATGCAATCGTTGCAGCGACTGACTCAAGGTCCGCTGACATCACCAATTCCCTTCTAAGAAAATCGAGGAAAAAAATAACAATCGTACACGCATATTCTGATTTTGTGACTTGTTCGGCCTTTGACTTTGCGTTGTACCACTGAAGGCACTTGGGTTTACACCTTATAATTTTAGTTTTCTTCCTTTTTATACGACAAGACATTGTTGAGGTGGGGGCACAGGCATAACACGTAAGGGTGGTGTGGTGCTTCAACCCCCCCCCCCCCCTTACCAAATTCTTGGATCCGTCCCTGTACTGCATAGTAGTATTTAGCAGTAATCCACAGCCGAAAAAACATCTGAGCATCACAAGTTGCAACGGTAGTTACACCATAGTACAAGCTGACCCCCCTACCCCCCCCCACACACCTATTATTACCCATTAAAGTTAGTCATTACCAAAGGACTGGTGCGTATGAATTTGCTGCAAGGAATTTGGGCGTGACTTACTAATCGAGAAAATCATCTTTCCTGAAAACAGCCAAAATAATATTCTAAACCAGCTCTGATCAAATCTGTAATGCTATTGTTTGTATCGAATAACACATAATTTTGGTACCGGACAGGACTTTTTTGTAACAGAAGTGATCATTAAGTTTCATATTAAATGTCATTTTTGAGTGCAATTGATTTCTCACCCTGTGTAGTAAGCCGTGAATAATTACATAAATTTATAATTTTTACTAATTTTAGCTAATATTTTTTTTATAAACTCCTTTTGATGGTGTCCTTATCCAGATTGCAATCTTCGAATTATTGTACAGTTTTGTTAAAAAGGGAAACAATTGAATTTAGCCCATACTGTGATTCCAGTAGACCTATCATTATCAATTAATGTCCCGAAAAAGCACGCCCTGAAACGCTTCCAGTTTTGAGAAATTAATACAATGTTAAACAAAAAAATGGGGGGCTACACTTTTTGCCAAAGGAAATGTACATGCCACTGATCATCTAGAAAATCACAACATCATATTTCAAACTTTTTAGGCCAGTTAGCTGTTGCTTTGAGATGACAATACGGTGTGACCCAATATCATTCTCACGGTAGACCAAAGAATCATCCGTAACAAATCCATTCTCTATTTGGCGTGGACGTTAAAAAGAATTATAAAATAATTTTTTGGTTAAATAATCCGCTCTTTGAGAGAGGCAATTTTAATTGGGACACGATGTACCATATTTTATGTGAGATTGATAAAAAAAAACACAAATGTACTTTAAATCGAAATCCAACTCCCTCCAAAAAGCCTAATATATGTTTATTACCTCTTAAATTAGGGAGACTAAAGGTCAAAATCTGTGAACATCTTCACGCTATTATTATCGATAACATGAAAGATGATCGCAATAACCGTCAATGATGAATGATCATATTAGCGTTTTCTTATCTCTCTCTCTCTCTCTTTTGCGGCTGGAGTGGATATTCAAGTACGTGCTGTCAGATTATAAGAGAGAAGATTGGCGTCAGAGAAGAAAATTGACTTTTGCCTTCTTGTAAACGTCGTAAAAAGGAAATACTATGGAGGCTATAGGCGGCGATCGGGGGGCGGAAAGACGTATCCCTCCCCCTCCATTTATAAAGCTGAATTTTTCTGTCTATTTTTTGAAGCATTTGTGATGGAATTGGTATCTGCTATAACCTATTCAAAGGCGAATGTGACGGAAATAGATTTAATCAATACCAATAACAACAATTAATTGTAAACAGTGCACTACATATACATGATATAGAAATCAGTATTTATGCTAGTGGACTACAACCACTTGGTATGGATTCTTTATATCTCAAATTTAATCATAATGTATTTCAATCAGTTCTCGTCATCTTTGATTTACCTCTGCCCTACATTTTTGACCGTTGCATCTATATTTTCATCACATTTGGAATACTTGCATTTATAGTTCTGCATTAGTTGTTTCTCCTGCCTTTTCTCATATTCTTTTACCCGGTTTACCTTCTTTCTCCTCCCCTCTCTGTATTGTTAGTTCTGGTCCTGTTTTGTCCCACTAGTATATTGTCATTATACCGAACGGATAGCAGTCTAATAATAATAATAAGATATTATGATAAATGCGTCTTATATTACCCAGGGTAGCCACTTCAGTTACAAAGACTGCTCTACCAGCGGGCCCTGCATAACATAAATGTTATTATTACCCTTCTCTGTTCCAGAATGCCGAGCGCCTGGCTAGAAAGCGGAAGGTACCATTTTTAAAAAGTCTTTGGTATGACCCGGTCGGGGATCGAACCCGCGACCTTCCATACAAGAAGTGGACGCTCTACCACTGAGCCAACTCGCCCGAACGGGGCGTATCAAACGGGGCCTATTGACTACAAGCCTGGCTGCAGCTAGTCTTTTGACATGGCCCTCTCGCTGTTATGGGCGAGCGAAGCGAGCCAGCCGAGCGCGGCAGCGCGAGGGCCTTTTGAGATCTGCTTGGCATCCGGAAAGTAATTATTATTCATGACCACAGGAACGACCGATCTCTGTTCGAATCAACCAATGAAATTGAGCGCTACGATCCCCTGTCTTGGCCTTGTCAACTATTCGGTGGGTTGAAAAAATTCCTTCAGTGTTGGTTACTACAATACATATACCATCAAACACCAAATTAGTACACGTTAATTGTTTGAACAGAGTAGTAGAAGCATTTTTCTTTAAATTTTGTTTCGTAAGGTCCAATTTGGCGTGCAAAAATCTGCGTTTGTGAATCATTTCGCCTAATGAAAAAGTCAACGCTTCCAGATCGTTTCGTGTTACAACAACAGTCTGTACGAACATCACGGTCCTAGTATGATTGCATATTCAACGTAGGATCAAGTAGACAGACACGCTGATTGGTTGATTTTTGCCACCCAAAATAGGATAGCAAAATTCGGTAATTCAAAGGTCTAACATAAGAATTGGAATCAGATCTCAAAAGGCCCTCGCGCTGCGCGCTCGGCTGGGCTCCCTTCGCTTAGTCCAGTCAAAATAGACCTTGTACCCACCACAAATTGCAAAAGAATTGATTTTGCTGCAGTTCAATTTAGTAAGGTCCACTAAGCACCATACTAAAAATCCCCCAAAATCCCAGCATGGGAAAGTAATATAATTTGCATAATATGCATATTAGCTTTTCTTGTACAATAAAATTCAGATTTTTACAAAATTTTGCACCTAAATTTGCAGATTAAAAGAAATTGACTGTAAAAAATACATGCTCTTATATCCAGGGAACACGATAAGCTTATTTCTAAATATTTATTAGCATGGTATGCAAATTAACTGCCGCCATTACACAAAATTCAAACTTTCACTATGCCATTGCAATTAGGTACCATATGGAAACAATCCAGAGTCTAAAGCCAGGTTTTCCTGGTCAGTGAACAAGACGGATGTTTTTGCAGGTACACTCAGTCATTATTTATTTGCATAATATGCAAATTAGTTTCGGTATATGATAAAGTCTAAATTTCACATTTTATGCATGTGGGGAACAAATCAGTTGGCAGTGCTTGATGACCTAGTTCAGTGATCTTTGTATCAGTGTTGTCTATGTAAGTTGTTACATATATTATTGGATTCTCATAAAAAGAATCTCTACTGTCACATGATTTTCATACATTTTCATGATATGCGGTAGTTCAACATAATGACATGACAAATAGGAAAAAATGCAATAACATGCTATCTTTCTGACCAATGTGAACAAATAGTTCATGACATACTAATAAGAATTACCAGATGAATATTAACATTGTAATCACATGCGGGTTTTTTCTAGTACAAAAAGATGCATAGACAGATGCTCTAGTACACTAGATGTGGAGTTCCAAGTATTTTATCGCCCGAGTACGAGTACTCAGACAACGGTAGTAGTACGTGAGTACGAGTACTACGGCACTATTCATGTCTTTTTCAGAACTGAGCACTAGTGTCTTCAATTTCTCCAACTCTTGTATCTGGTAAATTGATCAAAATATAGAATGTATTGTGGATTAAACTCCTGCCAGTAGAAAAGAAATCTCTGAGAGCGCGACTTGGTATTGAGACTAGAGCCGGATGTTTTTCTTATCTGGTGTATAAAGGAGGAGGCATCACCTTCAAGTCTGAAGCGTGTGATATTGTATGTACTTTGTAGTTGAAGCAGTAGGTGCTCTCTTTGTTGAAGAGGGAAATTTACCTTTCAATCTTGCTTCTTGATCCTAGGATAGATAGAGCTGCATGAAACTATTTTGTGGATAAAGTCATTTCATGTAGGGTGTGAGTGAGCGAGGATTCCAACTATTGAATACAGCCATTCTCTAGTGATGATTTTTTAATTATATCTTGAATTATAGGTTAACATACAAACCGTGGATCTCCTTTGACCAGAACCAGAACCCCAAACCAGAACTACAAGTAAATCGTTATAGAAAATGACAGCACCTAATCTTACTTCTTATCTGGCAATGTAAGGCAATTCCAGCCAGGTCATATAGAACAAGTACTCAAGTAAAGCAGGTTATCAACCACCAGGTTATCAACCACCAATCATGAATTTTTTTTCTAGCCGTGCACTCTAAATGGAGGTACGACATCGGCCATGGAAAGACAAAAGCAGGTTATGAAGAAACAGTAGCTCACGTTGTATGTCGATGCTGATTAGAAATTAAAGAGCCTTTGAATATTATATTTCAATGCTTTTTGAAATCTGTTTGGTGTCCATGAGACATTTACAGGGAAGAAACATCACTCATCATCCTTGTCATCTTCCTCTAGCCGAAATGAGTAAGAAAAACATACACCCTTATACACCCCACACATCAAGGAACAGTCCACAGAAATTCTCTTGGAGGAGCATCTGCTCTTGCTACAATTACATTTGAACATCCTCATGAAGCTTTCTGGTGCAGCGGGAAGATTTGTCTCTACTGGTAGTAATTTACCATTACTGAAGATGTTTCATACAATGTTTGAAAAACAAGTTCTTTTCAACTACTTTTCCATTGTAGCACTAGTGGACTAACTAGTGCCATTGAACAGTGTTGACAACCTGCGCCGTTTGTATTGCTGTTTTGATGATCAGGACATCTGCATCTCCTTTGGCATGAATCATTGTGCAGCTGGCCCTCTCAAGGAAAGGACCAAGTATATCAATAAACGTTTGTTTTCTTGTGCTTCATAGAAGTCGCTTCTCTAAGTTGGTCCTATTGATGTACCTGTGCATCTACTGAGGGAAGCATCTTTGATGGTGGGCCCATCTACATTCTAATCAAAGACAATGGTAGCCTTTCCAAATGAATTTGTCACATAACTATGTGGCATATAATCATGTTGCATATCCTATTGATGCACCGACCTTTTGTCTACAGTAGACGTTGTAAAAGTGCACTACTATCAAGCATATGTAATGTAAATCATTGTTTATGGGTCTGACTGACTGATCTCCCAAAGAGCATCACCCAAATTACGCCTTGTTTGGCTCTGTATCAAATCCCAACATTATCAAATAAGGTTGTAGGGTGACTTTGTATTTGAACAAAGTTACTGAGTCTTCCTGCTTTTCTCGGGTGGAGACAACACTTATTCGTTGGAAAGGCACGTGTGGAGCTACATGGCCTGGATCTTCAGCAATAACAACTATCGTGGATAACAGTGTGACTGATTAGTTTCTTCTTTAAAACAAGTAATCACTCACATGAAAAATACATAGACTTCGAATCTTTAATCTTTCAGTACGGGAAGCTTATTTGCATATTATGTAAATTGTTTTCCTAACGATTTGCCTAGTTGTCTTTTACCAGCATAAAACGTAAGCTTGAATATTTAAATTGTTTGATTTTGTGTAAGGTGGGATAATAGAGATACAATTGTGAATCTCTTCCTATTGTGAAAGCTCATTTGCATATTCTGCAAAATATTTTCATGATATTTGAGTATTCGAGTACACTGTATTGACTTATTCCAAATACATAAAATGATTTCATACATACATGTACATAAAAAGCAAACTCCAGTTTGTAATTCATGTACGTTCACAATATTATGATTTATATAAAATATAAGGGAATTAACATTAAAATGAATATGGAATATTACAATGAATATCACTCTAATGCATCCATTGAGTTTGTTGATATTGTGAACATGACTTTAAACACGTAAGTGTAAAAAATATATTTTCCTTTAAGATTGAAACTAATTTGCATATTATGCTAATTAAACTACAATTGTTCACTTATTAATGTGTCTATTATGTTCTTTGATGTTAAAAAGATGTGTTTTGACCAAACAAATTCCTTTAATGCCACAAACTTTGGTAAAAATGTTAATTTTCTTGTACTGTGAAAGCTAATTTGCATATTATGCAAATTAGACCACTTTCCCATGCTTGGATTTGGGGGGATTTTTAGTATTGTGATTAGGAGACCTTACTGATAGTCATGGCGGTTGAAACAATTCTTTTGCAATTAGTGGTGGGTTACCCCCTTATATACGCTACATTGACGGGACTACTTCCCAAACATAACTTGAATGGCATGTAACTTCATGTACATCGCTATAAAAAGTGCCATTGAGTAAACCGTTATTTGTACAAAATCCAGTTTTTAATGTATAAGACAGTTATAGAGTTTAGGATATGAACAGATTTATTTCAACCACAACTTAGATTGCAACTGCAAATTACATTGATGATGACGAAAACAATTATAGCAGATACTGGTTTATTAGTCATATCATCGACAGTGTTACAAATAGAGTTTTATTCGTTTCTGCCGACGATATTTACAATGAAAAAAGAAGAAAATGGCGGAAGAGACACTATACAGTAATAGATTTATAAAACACTGTTCTCAGCGAACGATAGGAACTATGTACATAATGCAAGAAAGTATTCTATAATAGCTATATAATCTGTACAAATGATATTCATGTACAACAAAGGGTGTGATATCGAACATGCGGTTAATTTAATTACGAACTGAGGCTTATTCAAAAGATATGAAGTTTTACTTTTTCTCTATCAAACTAACAATACTAATATTCACATATTTTGCAGACATGGTCCACTTCGTTTAATGTAAGAATGGCGGATTGGAAACATGTCAACCCGTTGTTTGTATCATCTACAAGGCATGTAATTGTAAATTCCCATGTAGGCCTACATAGTAAACAAACCATACAGGAAAATTGTTAAAGTGTTGAGTTTCCGGTGGCTTCTCTAAATTTCATTCCATTCCCATTACGGTATATTATGTATTCTATCAAACTCATGTTAAGGTAAAGTGTATGTTTTCCATCCGGGCATGCTAATTTTATTCTGGTGGTTGTAAAATACCAGAATACTACAATACATTGGATATGTAGCATATACATATATTAAATTTTCGTCGACAATTATTCAGGTTGTAACATTATTACAAATTAAATATTCATGATTATTTGACGTAGATACGTTTATACCAAGTGTTATTATACTACTTGCGCCGACAAAAGACCTGCTATATGTTGTGTGAGTCAAATAAAGGAACTCCCCAAACTCAGTCCAACATCTTCTAATAAAATCGAAAATGGCTACAAACTGATATCCCTTAAAAATAGCATTATTGCTTCATTTTGACTGCAGAGAAATTACAAAGTAACATTCGCAAGTAATAGACGTGATCAAGTATCTTCTGAAAATTTCTCAAATGTGGTTTATAACACATGTTATGTGCATGTATAGGTATACAGGGTGGCTCAAAAAAAAACCGGATCGGTACTTTTCCCAAAATAGGTGCTCATCTTTATGTAGTTCATCTGATAGACTTTTCTTTTGCGAGTACATTGGCACCAAGCACATCCATTTCCATTCGGTACTTTTCATTTTAGGACCGTTTTTGTGAAGCGATGCAAATTTGCACGCCAGTTTACGTGTAATTTCCGCTCAGCCGGGGGGGGGGGGGGGGTTAATGACCCATAAAAAAATGTCTCCGAATCCCAGGTCGTAAATTTTGCCGGTCAGGGTCATGTTTTCACGCTTATTGGACATTTCATACACCCCCCCCCCCGTTTGGCGAAAAAAGGGGGTGATCTCGTGAAAAGAGGTTTCCGGGAAAAAGGGGGATGTTTGGGGGTGTTTGAACACCCCGAACACCCTCCCTGTATACGCGTATGGGCACTATCAGTAGAGAGCATCGTTATCGCTTTACCACGAGAAAAGCTGAAATGCACTGCTTTGCAGAATTGGCTTTAAAATGAAAACTACTGAACAAAACTTGTCGACCTAAGTATTGTAGTACTCAGAGAAGAAGATGCTATCGGATGAATGAAAAAATAATAATAAAATAATATTATTTCTCCGATAATGAAGGGAGAAAGGTCACCCTATTTGTGTCCTTTTTTTCTGGGCCACCCTGTATAATATACCGTATACACTGCTTCCATGCGTTCATTGTAATAATAAATAACATCACCGTTCTGTCCCTCAGGAGTCCCTTACCGACAGGATTGGTACCCATGCTTGTCCAAAAAAAGGTCGAATAAGAGTTGAATTTCGGATCTACGGCGGCGTCGACGTTTTTCAGAAACAGGGGTACTTTTTCAGTTTGGTCTTCGACGCTTTTTGAAAAAAAAGGAGTGTATTTCCAGTCTAATATTCGTCCCCTTCCGTGTTTTGTGGACGTTTTCTTGTTTTGCTCTTGTTTGGCATTTATTTTTGTAATTAGTCTATTTTCTTTGCACCATTGTGCACTATATTTCTACTGTTCTGTGCACTGACACACCACACTTAAGCTAGGAGGGCATTTTCTCATCTATTCTATACCACTTTCCCGTTTGGCGTTTTTGATTGTGTTACGCCACTTTCGCCATTTAGGGTCACATTTTACATTACATTACGCTATTTTCCCAATTAAGGGTCACTTTTTACAGTGTTTTACGACATTTTCGCCATTTAGGGGTGAAATTTAGCCCCTAGAATTACACCGTTTTTGGTCCAATTTTGAGGTACTTGGACAAGCATTGGTACCACTGCTGTCGGGGAGTGAACCCCGGGCGTTCTGTCTATACATATTCATTTTCCTAACTATTGGTCTACTGTAATATTTACACAAAAAGTTACAAATTCTCCAACATACAGATTTCCTGCACCATAACAATTTAAAGTTAGCCTGACGACAATGTGATCTCGTCGAAAACGACGTTTCAGTGCACAGTTTTCGGCCTTTTTGATTTGTTTGTTTGCTTGTTTGTTTGTTTGTTTGTTTGTCTGTTTGTTTGTTTGTTTCTTTCTTTCTTTCTTTCTTTCTTTCTTTCTTTCTTTCTTTCTTTCTTTCTTTCTTTTTGCCTTTGTTATTATTTAGGGACTTGGTGGTTTCTTTTCAGTTTTTCCAATAAAAGAATAATTATTCATTGCAGACGTATACAGTGTGCCACAGTCAGCTTTTAACATGTAAGAATTCAATTACTGATATAGCTTGCAGGGTGTTTTCTAAAGTGAGAATTATTTTTCTAACCCCCGCTAACACTGCAAAAACTAGGGTTCTAAAATTAAAACCTGGGTGTATAGGCAATATGGATACATAAACTGGTGTCAATTTAAACACACTTCATATTTAAGGTGATAGGTTTGGCGTGTGGATTGATGATTTGGTGTCTTAATAACACGAAGGGTTTTGGAATTTAACACCGCATCTGGTATCTATATCAGGCAGTTCTAAGCGTGTTAAACTTAACACCTCATTTCTTTAGAGAACAAATTATTTAGAGTGTCAACGATGATTTCTTCATCATGTAGCCGTGATGCAACGCGAGGTACTCGAATGTGAAATTGAATGTAGTGCTAGGATCCCGTACAAAGGGGCGGGGTAAAGTTTGTTTTTGTGTACGTGCGTGCGTGTGTGTGCTTGTCGCTTGAATTTGCATCCCCAAGCGCTTTTTATGGGACTTGATGACTTAGCAGGGTGGGGGCGCATGTCGCAGACCTAATAACCCCCCCCCCCCCCGAAAAAATTGGTATGCCTTTGGTCAGGATATACAATTATCAAGATCAAATAAAAGATCGATTTGTACGATTAAAAACTCTTTGTAGCCTAATATATTCATGGATTGAATATGTTATCTAAGTCAAAGGCCCCATTATAACCTCCGACATCCAAATGCGATAGATGTCGTGTCTACACGTTCGGAGTTAACCCTGGGGTTAACCCCGAGTTCCTTAGAGTCTCAGGAATTCGGAGTTAAATCCGACACGGAGTTATGCAAATTCGGAGTTAAACCTAAAATAACTCCGACGATTTAACTCCCAGTTGTCTACACGTTCGGAGTTAACCCCGGGGCTAACCCCGAGTTCAGGAATTCGGAGTTAAACCCGAGATTCGAGAACGTGAAGTCGGACTTAACTCCGAAGATTTAACCCTGAGAAATCTCAGGGTTAAGTCTGAAGATTTGCGAGATAGATTGGATTCCCAAATTGTCGTGTAGCTACACACATCGCTCGGAGCTTAAAGGGCAATGATTAGGAACACGTGAAAATGCCTCCATAACCTTATGAGTTGGGACATACCTGAAGTATACACTACATGTAGCTGAAGTGTTTATTTTGGATGGAAGGATTTGTTTTGAATTTATTCACTTGGGAATCAAGCATGGGCAAACCAATATTTCATTAATTTTGTTCACCAATAGAAGTTAATCAAAAACATACACAACACATTTGCCTATCACAATGAATATATTGATATATAAATTTAGTTCGTTTAAAACGAGTCAACGTTTAACCACTAAATTTTCACAGCAGAATCCTTGCATAGATACTTGATTCTAAAACAGTTTTACCCCAAGTTGAGGGCTACCTGCAATCAGGTTAGTGCTTTCCTTGAAGCTTGAACCTCACAAGCCAGATATCGCGGTCTGCGTGACAATAGACCTGTTTACAATGTATTTAAATTTATGGATGTTTTCTCTCCCGAAGCCTAGTGATGAGCTTTTTCTGTTACCTGTACTTATTAATACATTTTTCAACACTAGCACGTACAACTTGCATACATTATTTGATGCTATATGTCTGACAAGCTGACACGTTGTCAAGAAGCATCTTTATCCGAAAGGTATCCTCTTAAATATGTTTAAATAAATAAATAAATAAATAAATATATATATAAATAAATCAATCAATCAATCAATAAATAAATAAATGCATGTATGAATGAATGAATGCAAGTATGAAAAGACCTATATTGATCAGAGATTGTGTGTAAGCGAGAGGAATTTTAAAGATCTCAGACTTAACTCCGAGGTTCAATAAAATAACAATGACCTCGGAGTTAACCCCGAGCTCACGTATAGACGACGGTGGAATATTGGGGAAATATTAATCTCCTCGGGGTTATTCTCATCTCGGGGTTATCTTCACGTATAAACGCCACTAGTATTGACATGCCTGCATTAGCAGTTTGTTGAACATGTGTACATGTACTGATCGAACTGCTATGACAATGCTAACGACTAAGTTATAAGTTCCATATTGCCATCCCCAGTGATGATCCTACTTCATAAGTAATTGACTTTGATCCATATCATGAGCGTATGAAGATTAAAACTATCTCCAAACGACCAAACAAACGACAGTGGTTTGGTGCGTTGTATTCTTATTATTATTATCATTATTTTTGGTAGGTTTGGCACTAAAATTATTTACTTGATATGATATCATTTTTTCTTTCAGATGTTATCAAAAAGTCATTTCAAGAAGCTCGTTCCAGCGATCATACTTTACTCCACTAATTCCATTAATTCTGTGAGTGTAGGTCGTCTATGGTAGATGTAGGCAGATTCCCGACCACACAGAACCAACTCACAGGGAGACAGACAGGTCAGTTGAAGCCAGTGACGATCTGATGTATAGTATGTCTGTACATTGTCAACCACAGTCTCCAGATGCTCGCCGTGCATTGAATATTTCATGATTGATGTCTGACCGTCATCTGCCTTCAAAGCGATATAGACATTACCGACCTGATCACACGTCGAGTATGGATAACGGTCCTTGTGACCTGGTATTCTACAAACCTCCTTGCCATCCCCAGTGATGATCTGAACGGCATCACTGATACCCTCCCTACACTGAGTGATCGCAATGTGACCTGTCTTCATCACGGATATGAACCACGGCTGGAGACCCGTTTCGATGATCCTGATGGGCGATCCGCCCGATGGCTTAAATACCTCTATCGCGTTGAATTCTTCATAACCTAGGCAGATGTTATTATGTGCGTCCACACATAGGCAACAGCGTTTGGTGGTTTGCCTCGTGATAAATGACGTAGACAGCTTATGACCATCAGTAGTAAAGATTCTTAACTTATCATCATAGTCACATACAACAATGTTACCATCACTCATCTCACCCATAGACTGTATTTCAACGTCATCTGCGATCCTTGTCCGCTCCTTGCCATCGATACTGATGATATCCACCCCTCCACTGCCGTATCCTGCAGCCACCCTTCTATCACTCAGTGCTATACACGCATTCATTTCTACCCGCTTATCCTGTGGTAAAGGGATAGTATCACCGTGCCGCCATCCCGCAGTCTGCTCAATATGTCCTAGCGTCACGCCGGGGGTAGATTTAAATGAAGCATCAGCATGGTTAATAGATGTCAACGACCCATCCTTCAAAGATGCATTGTGTATTTTGTCTGTTTGTTTGATGGCGGATTCATACTCACCATGATCCGTGAAGTAAGATTTTTTACCCAGTATTTCCGACAATCTGGCTTCGCATGTGTAAAGTTTTGTTGACAATTTCCCCAATAAGTCATCATCCATAGCTTTCTCCAATTGATTTACTTTAGCCAAAAGTGTATCCCTTTCGCGGACAACCAACTCCACTATTTCGCAGGACACTTTGTTTATGCTATCTCTCATTGCTTGAAGAGAATCTTGTCTTTTTTGTTTAGTTTTCGTTGAGATTTTTGTCGTCTTTTGTATTTTTTTCAGTCGAGCTTTTGTCTGGTTAATTTTCGTCAATTGTTCTTGAATCTTCTGTCCGATTTGCTCACTTTCTTCATCTGCTGTTGCGAAGTCATGACCTTTGTGAAATTTTGCAAAGCATTCATTGCATGCTAAATTGTTAGGCCTACATTTTCGGCAGAAGAACGTGGCAGCGACGTCTGGATGGTTACTACATTTAGGTTGGTTATCAGTATCATCACCGTGATCTGATAAAAAAATATATATATACATTGCATTATCAATTTTATAGGTATAACGATACATTTTCAACAATTATCGACAGTAAACTACATGAATACGGTTGTCATTAATGTATGCTGACCTTTTCCATAATTGCAAACAAATGAATGTTTGGAAGAGATATCTATAGGTTTTAAAATGATTATTGGAATCAACAACGCCGCAGAAATTTATCATTTTCTTCCATTACTTTTTAACACAAAACTTTTCAAAACATTTTAGTGTTAGGTGGTTACAATTGTTTTGTTCTGTTTTTGTCTTATTTTACTAGAGAAGAGTGTTTTTACGTGAGACAATAGATTTAAGAACCTTTATTCCATACTTTGACTTTGGTCAGTTAAAATTAATGAATGAAAGAAGTGGATTTTTTTATTGCTATCTTCTATCGGTGGCGATACAATTCCAGTAAATTTACTGTGTGTAGGTTTTTCAAACTAGTTTGTATCATTAATATTGACCCAAATAAACCCCGTATCTATTTTCATCATGTCATCATAACAACTTAGTTTTTTTTTATCAGAAATTACCTTCATTATCATGTACGTACCTTCTCGGGTGATTTCCGGTACAAGGTCTGCCCGTCCGATGTCTCTCATGGCCGTGGCCAGATTACAAACGAACTGCTGTTGGTGGCGCAACTTGATCGTTCCGCCACATCACTAGCATCGACATCATTGCTCCGATAGAGTTTCCGATATTATCGTGCTTCACCTGGTCGAGCTTCGATTTCGTGAAGTGTAATCGAATACCTAGAATAAGGTAATCATTTGGGCCCAGTTTGCATGCCAGGTTTGACAGCTCCAAATCAGACAGTTGGCCATCCATTCTGTAGTGAATGAACGAATAATAAGGATTAGAAATGCCTGGTCATTCACACAAAATGTAATTTGAACACTGCACGTTTGAGTATGTGATGTTTTCCTTTCATGTGATACGTTATGGTCTACAATATTACAATATGATAAACAACACATGGGTGCGACTCCAAACGGCATAGCCTACTTGTCTAATAGCTAAGACTTGCACCATCCAACTGTTGACATTATTCGTGCCTTGTCTCCCGGCTGGATTCATAAATAATATTTAAAAAGATGACGAGTTTTATCCCACCAAGATCAGATCCCCCACATGAATTGGGTGATATTCGCCACACTCATGTATTCCAAACAAACACAAAACGTATCCATATACTGTAATATCTTGATAATATACATATACAATACATGTGTAAAGCATTAACTATTTTGCATGAGCACAAAAGAGTTTTAGAAATTAACGATACAATAGTTTTAATGGATTTCGAACACGTCATTCCTCACCAGCTTTATACCTGTTGATCAGGCGCGGTTCTAGGGGGTGGGGCCTTTGGGGCTTGACGACCCCCCCCCAAAAAAAAAATTGCTTAAGCCCCCCCCCCCCCAATTTTTGGACAATAAATGTTGTACAATGAAAATATTAATATATGAACTGATATGAAGCAATCTAGCGAAGATGAAATATTGATAGAAAGAAGTAATAAAAATTTTTAATATGTATTTACCATGCCCAGAAACACGTCTTTTTAATACATATTTTCAAAAAAAATCCTACCCCTGCTCGGTCGCTTCGCTCCCTCGACTACCCATTTACATTTTTTTTTCACGTAGGTCTACTTACTGTACATCTTCTTGAAATCCTGACAACAATCCTTATAAAAATTTTCATAAATATACCTTTACTGTGCTTAGAACGTGTCTCTGCTACGTGTATTTCAACAATTTCTTGCCGTGGGCCCCCCCCCCCACGCAAGCCAAGTACAGTTTTCACATACTTCCTGATTTTCTTATTTTTTGAAATCCTGCTTCTTCATCAAATATACCCACTGGCGTAGCCAAAAGGCATACTAGGGCCATGCCCCCCCCCTCCTCTATTCAGCAGCTAAAAAAGAAAAAAACTATTAAAAAAACTTAAATAAAAGTCTCAGCGAAATCACGGCACAGACGCAGGTGCGTCAATCCATTTACGGATAAGAGGGGGCCAATATTTTCATTGGCGTGGTAACAAAACGTAGAAATTTCGGCGCGCTCCACTCGCAAATTTGCAATATAAGCTTACATTTTTTTAGCCCAAGCCGTGTCGCAAAATTAAATATTGTGTAATAGTTCTATGGTTTTGTAGTGCCTTGCGCTATTCTTGCATTACGTTTTAAGAATGATTCAATTTGTAAATTTTTCTTGAAAGGGGGCGCAAAAGTAAGGAAAATATCAAAATTTTCGGCGCGCTTCGCGCGCACAATTGTAGTAATACACGTGTAAACAATTTTTCTCGCAAAGCGCGAACAAAAAAAACAGAAACATTGTGTAGGTTTAATGGTTTTGTAGTGCCTTATGTTGCTTGTGAAACATATCATTTTTCAATTTGTTAATCGGGGGGGGAGCAACACAATATGTCACAATGTGTCTGCCCCAATATTTTCATTGGCGTGGTAATAGAATGATACAATTAATGGTTTTGCAGTGCTTGCGCTGCTTTTTAAACATATAATTTTTCAATTTATCACTTATTTTGGGGGGAGGGGGCAAAACAATATGTTTGTCCCAATATTTTCATTGGCGAGGTGATAAAATGTCAACATTTTCGGCGCGCTACGCGCGCAACATTGCAATGTCGACTAGCAATTTTTCGCTCGAGGTGCGAAGCAAAATTGAATATTGTGTAAGTTTAATGGTTTTGTAGTGCCTTACATTGCTTGTTCAGCATATCTTTTTTTTAATATAACACTTTTTTAGGGGGAGGGGGCAAAATAATATGTTTCATTGGCGTGGTAATAAAATGTCATAATTTTCGGCAGGATACGCGCGCAAAACTTGCAATATAGGCTAGCAATTTTTCGCGCGATTTGCTCCACAAAATTGAACATTGTGTATGTTGAATGGTTTTGTAGTGCCTTGCACTACTATTTATACATATTCTTGCATTATATTTTAAGAATTTTGCAATTTACTAATTTTTAAGTAGGGGCTATAAGTAAGAAAAGCGTCACGTTCTGCACAGGGGGTGATCCCTCACTCGCCCTCCCCATATAAGAATTTGCTACTCCTCCAGCATATAGTTCTAAATATAAAATGTGATTATTCGGGCATTAATCAGATATTGTGATAGATAAAAATGTGCCCCCCAAAACAAATACATCTACTACGCTAAAATGATCTTGCCAATTGAATTGAAATATATGCTTTTATATTTTTAAGGTAAAAATGCAAATATTGTCCGTCTAATAAGCCAGAATAACGAATTGAAAGTGGATGAAACATGCGGATTGATTTGTCACTAAAGGGAGCCAAAAATATGGATTTTTAAAGGTGAAAATGCATTTTTTTCTTACCCGTGGAGGGGAAACCCCCTCCCAGACCCTGCCTACACCTATCCCAATTCTACCCAAAAAAGGAAAAAAAATGAATTTTAAAAAATGAAGAAAAAAATGACCCGACCTACCGACCCCCTGTGTTTTGTTTTGTTTGGGTGGGTATGTTCCTTCGCTTAGTCGATCCTCCACGTCTGCTCCTTATTGAAAACTCATGTCTACGCCAGTGAATATACCTTTAAAATATCAATTTACCATGCCACCATGCCAATTTACCACGTCCCTACCGTGGGAGGGGGTATGCCCCCTCCCACACCCTCCCCCGCTCGGTCCCTTTGCTTCCTCGCATGTATGATTACCAAATTACAGTTTTTCACATACTTCCTGTACATGTTTTTGAAAAACTGACAACAATCCCTAGTAATCTGCGTGAATTATACCTTTAAAATAGGTATATTACCATGCCTATAATCACGTTCCTTTCTATGCGTATTTTCAAAAAGTTCCTACCATTAGAAGGGGGTGCCCCCTCCTCCATTTCGCAGGTTTCGCCCCCTCGCAAGTATCACCGCCCAATTATAGTTTTCACATACTTCCTGTAATCTTTTAGAAAATGATTCCTAATAATATTCATAAAATATACCTTTGAAATATTAATTTACCATGCCGAGAATCACGTCTTTTCTATGCGTATACCGTGGGAGGGGGTGTCCCCCTCCCACACCCTCGCATGTTACCGTCAAGCCCCCCTGTAACCCCCAAAATTTTCGCTCTAGAACAGCGCCTGCTGTTGATGACAGGAAAGGTTTACAACCGCAGGCACCCCCCAACCGCCATGCATGAATACAGCTTTTGGGGTTTTCACTGGTTAAAAGCACAACCCTGAAAATCGGTCGATGACTCTATGTTATCATCCGTACACCGAAGGCTTCGACCTGACATTTTACAGTTACCTATCTCCTCTCTACACAGGCCGAATGCTACGTAACCTCCGTAATACCGAAGATGAGAGCCCTGTGGACTCCCCGCTTTTGGGGGCCAACAAATTGACGAAAAATGTCCGATTTCACACGATTTATCACACGTACAAGTCAGAAATTACTCCCACTAGCGCAAGCTAGCCCATCTCAGTCATGCCTATCATGATTCTATCCTTATTTCATCGTCAAAATAATGAAAAGCGCGAAAAACTCGCCGAAAAGTTTTTCTCTGGATGGCACAGTTGATGCGTTTGCTGGTGTCAAAGGTAGACACGCACAACGCGGCGTGTGTGTATATGCCATTTGAAGTAAAGCCAAAGTTTACGTGCATGTACAAGGAATTAAGAAATAGACATTATGTATTTACTTTTCACCTGATAAACCTGCCATTGACTCAATCTGACATACAGTGCAAGGAATCCTAGGAGAACAACATATAAATAAATTGGGTTTTTGAGGTCACTATTACAATTATTTTTTTTTCAGTATATAAGATGATGGCTGGCTTTTCATTTTTTCGAAGTAATTTTTATTGTATTATGAAATTAGTTATGTATTTGTTCCATTCTATCTTTTGTCGTACGAAAATATGGCATGATATCCTGTAAAAGTCGGAACACGGAGAGCGAATACAGGCAGCTGTAAGGGGTAATATATCTATTACACTATACATTCCCCTTACTTAATGGGTGACTAGTCTACCCGACAGTCATGCATATCACATCTGTAAATCGACAGTCGACTAGTTATGTGTATTTCAGTTCAGTGAGCACCTCTTTCTGGAATTTGTTGTTAAAGTTGTTACACATTAATATTAGCACAGAATTATACTAACACATTTAGTACGATTCGCTCGATTTCATTGTAACCAATAAGCGGACAATTTGCCAAAATACATGCGCATTATACAGGGGTGTGTCCGTTCACAGAATATAGTAACACTTGTCGTAGGTGAATTTTCCTCATAATAATGGACTGAAACACCATCACTTACCCTGAAAATGTAAAACAGTTGACAGTAATTTCAATGGTCCACAAACAAGCGGCACTCGATCAAGGTAACGAACCAAAAATTGCTTAACACGGACAGAAATTTCCCAAGCCAATGGCGATTTTCAGAAAGTTTCAAAGCTAGTTCCGCATTCGGGTCTCGAATCTGCACTTGTACGGGTGAAAGATTTTACACAAAACATACGCAAATAAATATATAATATCATGCTCATGCATGGCTGACCTTCAGCAGACCCTCATTATTAGAGTGATAAACGGAATTCAGGGAACCATTCAAAGATTGGGAAACCCGTCTATTCCATCATGCCCCTGTGCAAGGATTCTTGGGTAAACACGCAATAGTCATTCAGTTTCACAATGGAAGTGTTTGAACAGATGAATCAATTCTTAAATATAAATATACACAATGAAAATTTACTCTGTTATGCAGGATCAAAGTACAAGTACGTATTCAACTCGCACATTCTATGGCGTATACTAGTCAGGGTTGGCAGTTTCTTCCGCAGGCGGTTTTTTCCGCCGGTTTTAACCGGGGGTTTTTCGTCCCGGAAAAAAAAACAGATTTTTCTGCTTTTTCTGTAGAAACGGAAAAAAAAACCTTAGTGTTTCTTTTTCATTATTTATTCAAGATTTTCATTTTGTAAACTATCATGACTAATATAAAACAGGACAGCTCTTGTGTTCTTTTGTTCTCTCCTGTTTTGGTTATGAACTTCTAACCATAGTTTGTTGATTCCCTTCTATTCATGGTCACTTCTCCATGCAACTAACTGTACTCAATTTTTATTGAACTGTAATATATAAAGCTCAGTTTATAGCGTGAGAAGAAATAGTCAAATAATTGGCCTTGTGTAAGCTGTTGTGCCAGACACTTAAATTGGTCACCTTTTTGTCAGAAATTTTAAGAAAATAGCTTTGATGACAGCCATAAAATCAGTGATACAGTTATGTTTGTGGCAGCCAGGCACTCAAAGTATGCTGAATGAATTGAATTATGGAAACAAGATAAGTAGTTAACACATGCAAAGTGGATGCCAAAGATGTGTGAGTTGCTTTGAGGAAAATATAATTAAGCCATTATGATGAATAATAAAACAATAAATATGAATCAATACCAGCACAGTTTAGGACATGTAATTTACATACATACATGCAATGTTTTACATGAAAAGGATCCATGCTAGCTCATGTACATATAGTATACACTGCTTATGTGCCACTTTATTAGAGATTGTGTGGAAGGATAATTATTTTTATTCCAAAATATTAATTTCTTGGATTTTGATTGTGGCAAGTAGTTTTTTTTTTGTCTGTTAAATATGTGTTTGCCATATTTTTTGTAATGTGTACTAATTCTCCTAAAATTACTGCATTTCATATTGGAAATATTGTTTGGAGTTTTTTTCAGTTTTTTTCCAGTGTTTTCCGGTAAAATCTCGAAAAAATGGTTTCTTGCAGTTTTTTTCCGCTGCCTTGTTGACGAATTGCAAACAATGGGTAGGCCTACATCCGTCAAAAAGTTTTTATACAGTGTAGAGAATAACGTACAACTCTATACTTGAGCAATCACACTCAATTTCCAAAGAAACAAAGAAGAAATGATTGAATCAGCCCAGAACCAGTTTGAACCAAGAATCACTGACAAAGTTTCACTATTCAATATGATTTATTATGATTTCGTTTCTTTCAAACTTGCGCTAATAGCCTATCCATTCCTATAGCCTGTATTATAGGCTTGATTTACCTTTTTTCTCCTTAATCAATCTCGTATAGGCTAGTAGAAAGAATAAGTATACATGCGTTTATAGTGTATGTTCCAATACTTATGGCATATGGGGGTATATAAACACATTAAAAAGTTTGGATCTATGCATTTGATCGAATATTTCTCCTTCTTTTAGTAGTAAATCAATACGTGCTTGGTACCATCAGAAATCCAATGTTCTCTGAAATGTAACCCTACTTCTTATGATATCGGCGAAAGGGCAGTGTTTTGAAATATGTGATAAGGTGTAAATTGAAAAGATGCAAAATGAACACCTGTGGTCATGAAGAATCAATAAAGAATTATGTTCTTTTGTATGCGATTACGTCTTTTGTTCTCAGCTGGTTAGCCATGAATGCAAATTTTAAAGGGGAGCGATGGCACTTCATTTGATTTGAACTTGAAATTAAAGGGTTTCCTGTGTTTAAATGGTCATACGTGTTTGTTGTTTGTTTGTTTCTGCATACGTTTGTTTGAATCCCCATTAATGTTCGTGATAGAATGCATAGCAACCAAAGAAATGTTAGGGAAACTCACTCATCAACAAGGAAAAACAATAAGTGACTTACCAAACTTGGGCCGTTTTGCAAACCCAAAGTTAATAAATGAAGCGGCAATGACTCCTATATTGAAATTGGCATTCATGGCTGACCAGCTGAGAACAAAAGCCATTTATTTTTGGAAGTGTATATATACCCCTTTTTATTTTTATGACTCCTACACAATAACGGAACACACTGCGTGTATTGCCCTTTCCTGATATAACCACACCGTATACTTATATTTAGGAGTTTGCCATCATTTTTACTGTCAAGTAATTATGTTTTGTGTTATTGTAGTCATTCGCTTTAATGTGTTTGCGGGACCTTCGCCTGATTATCGAGCAGCAAGTTTAAAGCTAGTTTTTATCATCTTAGTTTTTATGTAAACAAAATCACGAGGCCGAATTTCCGGTGGCTTTGATCTTGGTTCGAAAAAGCCACAAACTAAAGTTTTGTTTTAGTGGTGTCGTCGACAGGCCTTTTGATGACAAGCTTGTCAAGAAAATAGTATTTTGACTGAAAGAAGATATATTGATAGTGATTCTATTATATAGAACATGCCTCTGGCCAGGTACCCACGGGGTACGACTGTCTTATGAATTCAATATCGCAATTTATCTGACCATTGTTGTGCTGTCAGCTGTCGATGTCGGCTAGATATTTGAGGCGTGATATGTCGACAGAGAAATTTCTACTCGACGACAGCAATACTTTGTTTACTGCAGTAAATCGGGAATGGGTCAGTGAATTTTTTTGAAACATGGTTGACTTTATACTGTACAGTGTATGAAACAGACAGATGAATCATCTTCAAGTTCGAACAGTGGACTGTAGAGTAGAACCTAGTCTCTCTGCAAGCTATCCAGCCAATTTATTTAGGATCCCAACTCGCCATACTGGATAATGCTTTGGTAATATGGGCTGATGAAATGGGGATCTAGAAGACTGGGGTAAATAGTCATTCTGGCAGCAGCACCTTGCCTTTGGAACACACTCTGTGAATTATTCCCTATTTTAACTCTAATTGCTACCTTAGGGCGAATTCTTTTGTTTTTGGCCTATTCTTTTGATTCCCTTTAATGTACAGTTTTCGCCTTCACGCTCTACTTCCTATTGTGACGGAATAAACCCTATTGAGTGGATTCTGCCTGTGGTGGCTTTTAACGTTGTTGTTGTTGAGATTACTCTTTTCCTCCTCATCTTCTCCCTCCTCCTCCTGCTCATCCTCCTACTCTCTCTCTCTCTCTTCTCTTCTATTTCCTCCTCCTCTTCCTTCTTGTCACCCTCCTACTTCTCATCCTTCTCCTCTGTCATTTCCCCCATTATCCTCCTACTCTGTCTCTTCTTACTTCTCTTCCTCCTCATCTACCCCCACTTCCATATCCTACTCTTGTGTCTTCCTCCTCCTCCTCCTTTCATCTCCTTCTCCTACTCTGTCTCTTCTTCCTTCTCATCCTCCCCCTTCTCCTCCTCTTTCCCATCCTCCTCTTCCTCTGTCTCTTCCCCCAACTTCTCCTTCTCTGTCTCTTCCTCTTTCTCATTTTCTCCCTTCTCCTTTTCCTTTTCCCCTCGTATTCCATCTCCTCCTTTTCCTCCTTTGTCTTTTCCTCCTCTTCCTCCTCCTCCTCCCCCTCCATCCCTCCATCTCCTTATCTTCCTCCTCTTCCTTCTCTGTCTCCCCCTCCTTCTCCTCCTTTGTGTCTTCATTCTATATGTCTTCCTCCATCTCCTCCTCTTCCTCCTCATTCATCTCCTCCTCCTACTCGTCCTCCTCCTCCTCTCCGTGCTTCTTTTTATCCTCCCCTCCTCCTATTCCTGCTCCTCTTTATCCTCCTCTCGTCTTCCTGCTCCTTATCCTGCTCTTCCTCGGGGGCCAACATCCAGTCCGAGACTCATGCCAGCATCGAGGATGCCTACACGGCCCTGAGACTGTACAAGAAATATCTGGAGTTAAGGAGTCAGGCTGAAGATGAGAAAGAGTGGGAGTCACAGCTGAAGAAGATGTATGAGGAGGGTCGGAAACTTAAGTGGAAAGGATCGGAATAGTTGTTTGGATAGGTGAACCACAGTGTTCAGGATGAAAAAATGAGGTGTGACAAAAAATGAAATGAGACTTTGACAGCCACACCTATGACGCAATGTCAATCAACCTTCCACCCATTTCTCTATGTTGCACAACATCTCACCAACATTCTGATCGAATATTGTTCACCTATCTTACTGTGTACCCCTTCCTCGGGCTGTTTCCCCTGCTATGCCCCATCACAATCCTAATGGTAGCACAACAATGGAACATAGAATCAAATTCACGTTCCTGAGTCTAGTTTTTTTTTTTAGGGGGGGGGGGCAAGTGTCCTGAGCTTTACCAGAAGGCTTATGGAGAAAATGCAATGTTGTGGGCAGCGTCTTCCCGTTAAGCCTTTTGGAGAGGCTGGAGACGCATGGTTGAACCCTGCCCAGCCAAACCAGGAACTCCAAATTAACCGGGGGGGGGGGCAGTCAAATTTATAGCTGTACACATGCGTGACCAAAAAAACGCGTTTAAAGGGGTGTTTTGCCCCGTTTTAGCCGCGGGCCGCGCGTGCACTCGTTAAGGGTATCAAAACCACCGATTTTCCAAAAAAAGGGTGGTTTTGAAAGACTGGTCAAACGTATTTAGGGTATGTTTCTTTCTTCAAAGCTTTTTTTTTTAAGACTGGCCAAACGTGTTTAGGGTATGTTTTTTCCCCAAACTTTTTTCTATTTAAGCTTATTGTTAGCAAGTAGACAAAACTTGTTTAGGGGTCATATTCTGGCGACTAACTTGTTTAGGGGCCACAAAAGGTGAAATGGAAGCCCGCGAAAAGAACGTTGGTTTAGGGGGTTATTTTGGCACACAGAGAGAAAACTTGTTTAGGGGTTGTCTGGAAAATCATTTGTTACCATTGTGTACAGCATTATATTTGACTCGACCCCCCCCCCCGGGCCAAATTAATGCCACGTACCATGTTTGTACCAGCTTTTCGTGTTGCAGACATATCGCATGAATGTCAAGGGAGCCTACCAGGCCCGCCCCCACCCCCCCCCAAGTCACTTTTCAAAAGTCATAGGAGTCATCTCTTATGCCAAAGTAATGGTAAATAATCGCATTTTTTGCTTTGTTCATAAAGTGTGCTCATTCAACCTTGACATGGTTACAACCTCCTACGTTCATACAACATGTAAAGATACGCTTTGCTGCAAAATACTGGAGTTTAATTTCGTCAATAATTTTAATGGCTTTTACAATTTCAAAATTAAGAAATGTGGACATTTTTATATTGAGCTCATTGAAGCGCAAAATATGCGAAAAGTGCCGGGGGAAGTGTAAGGGGGTCAATTGATAGATGATTAACATAAATAACACTCAATCATTCACCAGAAACAAAATTTGTCAAAATCCTGCATCACAAATTCCTCAAAATGACCCTTGTGACTTTTGAAAAGTGACATTTTTGCCTTTAATGCATGCTCACTTATGCATGGCTTGACGGATCAATCACATTTTCTTACATAAGTTAGTCAATGCATGTAGAAATACTCCTACCAAATTATTTTGCTAAAACCTATTTCGTTAAAAAGTTATGGTAGTTTGAAAAAGGGGGTAGTTACTTTTTTTGTTTTGTTTATATAATATATTTTTTGTTAATAAATTTACATTTTCTGGGCTATCAACAAAACGTGTGATCTTCAACCTTGTAAATAGTATGCAGATTCAGCTTAGTCCTAACATACCTTAGGAACAAGGAAAGGAATATTTCACTTTTCGTGAAAAATGTTTTCTTGTGAAAATTTATGTGGACCTGCAAAGTCAATGTTCTGCTATGACAAGTAGCGTTGCCATTCACAGAGGGTGACATACAGATTTATTCAAATTTTTGAAAGAAAAAAAAACATATCTTTTGAATGCAGGCCTTCTACTTTTCCTTCTTTTGTTACTTTTTCCTACTTCTTTGTGAAGGTCCTAATTATCCTATTTTTCCCTTCAAGTCCTATTTCCTCTTTTTTCCTACTTTTTGTCAACAAAAAAACATATTTAATAGGTATAATATTTGTTTGCAGTTGAGTAGTCTTTACAGGTTTTTGCTGAGAGTACTGTAACTACCATCATCACCTGTTTGTGAAGGAAAATTGGTTTCCGCTGATTTCTGCTTTTTCACCAATCTCACAATTTGTTTGTGTGTATTCTGCATATATGCATACAGTATATGTCATCAGGTTACTTCTCCAAACACTACTTAAATATCCTACTTTCCTTTTTTTTTTGGTGGATTGAATCCTACTTTTCTCCTACATTTTGGAGAATTTTGCTCCTAATTTTCTCCTACTTTTTCAACCAAGCAGAGTTGAAGGCCTGAAATGGCTTAACCAAATTTGCTCCAACTTTCAAAATATTTCTAAAATGTTCTAGTTTCACAGAATCCACACATAATGTCCAGGGAAAATTCCCTTTTAACTTCATCATGTCGAACAGAATTGTTAGTAGCCTTAATATTTATCTTTAGCATGATGAATTTCTGTGAACAGTACAGGTATTTCCCATCTACTATTTGAAACTGACATTCCAATTCATGTTTTATGAAACAAGCCATTGAATAAACCATTGTTCAAAACAAAAATATAATTCTCGTGAGATTGCTTTATTAGCAAGCAAAGCGATCATGGCCTTTTCTTATACGTTTACAAAAGAATGAAATCCCCAGTGAAAATTGTCAATTGGATGTAATATAAATACATGTCTATATTGTATATATGTACTGTAGGAATGAATTCAAATGTGTAGTCATTTCATGCATTTTATGTGACTATTTAATAAAAATATTAAATCCTGTTTCATAATGCCTTGTACTTTCAGTTTTGTTTCATTTGTGTATGTGTGTGCAAATATCATTTATTGTCCAGCAGAAAAGCCCTAGCATGTGTTCCCAGCAGAAGGGCCTTAACAGTAATTTTTCTCTGATTTGAGAAATATTGCCTTAGGTGATATTTGCATTTATAACCCATTTGTTTAGTTTTTGGGGATTTTTTGTTACTCTGAAAGCTTTATGCCCCAAAGTCATAACCCTGCAATAAAGATTCTGAAATGTTTTAGTTTTTTTTTAATTAGTTAATGAAAATCTCGGGGGACCCCCCAAAATTTTAGCAGTTATATGCATCTAAAGGGTTAAAAAGGCTTTGAGGTTACATGTGTTATACCTCATCTGAAAGAGCAGACGCAGCTCTTTCGGATGAGGTATAACTCATTTAACCTTTTTAACCCTTTGGATGCTATAATGTAAAATATAGTCTTTTTCATTAATTAATTAAAACAAAAACCCAAAGACAAAAAAGGTTATCTGAGTTATACCTCAACTGAAAGCGCTGAGTCTGCTCTTTCAGAGCCTTTTTAACTTTTTTTAAAGCCTTTTTCAAAGCCTTTTTAACCCTTTAGATGCTATAATGTCAAATTTTGGGGGGTCCCCTCGAGATTTTTCATTAATTAATAAAAAAAAAACTAAAAACATTCAGAATCTATTATTGCAGGGTTATGACTTTGGGGCATAAAACTTTCAAATAACAAAAAATCCCCAAAACTAAACTTGGGCTGACAGAAGGATGTAAAAATGTCGTACTACTTTGATGCCATGTGAAAAGAGCCAGTGGTCTTCAAGTTGGAGAAAATTAATTGTTCAGGCCCTTCTGCTGGACAACCGTCGATATACTCTTTTTTTTTAGCACAAACTTCCCGCTCCAGACTTTTCAAGGAAAAGTGATTTGAAATACAGCGCTCAGTTTATTGCAAATTTAAGAAGTAAATAAACATAATTTATATATATACGAAAATATTTCATTGAAAATGTTTTTTAAAAAGTTCACAATTTTCTACCCTGTACGTTTAGAGGTCTGTATTTTTTTTATAAAACATTTGCAACCAATATCCATTACATTAGTCAAAACAAAATGTGTGTGTGTGTGTGTGTGTGTGTGTGTGTGTGTGTGTGTGTGTGTGTGTGTGTGTGTGTGCACCTACCCCTGGTGGAAAGCGAGGACACACACAAGTACAGGACCTACCTTCCGAGGACACAGAGGAAATCGAGGATGTCCTCATTCAAAGTGTAACAAATTATGCAACATCATCATCAGTATAGTAATGTTTATGATGTAATTCTGTGAAATTATCATTACGGTGTCTAATCTGATATGTGACCCGTCACCATAAATTGAACCAAAAGTGGGAAAAACAAGATACATTTGTATGTTTAATACTGTCTTTAAGTAGAGACATTTTGCTTTAAGATCGTGTATTATTTGTCTAAAATCGACAATTCAAACATCAGTCACTATAAGCCATTATCAGAAAAAAAAGGAAAAACGAGCTCAAAGATGGACCTTATTCATGCAAAACAGGAGACCTGAATAGTTATTATTAACAAGAGCCAAACTTTGTAGGATGGGGGTTAGAGGGAGGAGAAATTGTGCAAAACAAAGGGTGATATACATTTGAAAATTATGATGAGTATATGCAAAGAACTTCTAAGGTAATACAATCATGTGGTTATATTTTGTACGTCTCATATCCAGAAATGATTTTAGTTCTTGGGATATTATTTTGCATGTGTCATAAACACGTGGACTAATGGAATTTTGCGGTGAAGAGGTCAAAGTTGAAATGTCAAGGTCACTTCGGATAATATGTAGTCAAAATAATGTAAATTCAACTGCGTTTATTTCTATCAAAGCAATAATGAGTACAGTGTATACAATACAAAATACAATATTCAATACAGTACGATATCCATCAGGTCTACACGCAGACAGATTTTTTTCGACAGACAATGGTAACAGCTACGTATCTCGAGAAATTATCGGTTGATTTTCATTAAACTTTGCTTTAGAATGTATAAAACCATTTAGACATGACTGGTCAAAAGGATAAGCAATGACCAAGTCTCAATCGCACAATGACTAAGTCTCAATGACTAATACTCCATTATACAACATCCAAGTAGATCCTTGTCATTTGATTGGAGGATTGTTGGTCACATGATATTGAATAAATACTCGATTCAGCGCAGCGTGCATTTTTGTTATATTTTTGCGTGCATATAGGTTCTATTTTCGTCCCATTCACTTTTAGCAGTGCGCTACACAAAGTGTACACGCGCTGTCCCACTTAGCTGTGTGATGTACGTCAGGTTAAAGTTTGAAGTTTAAACATAACAGGTGAACATAACTCACTGCTTTAATAAGGATTTAAATATTGGTGAAATTTAGACTAAAATGAGGAAACTGCAGAGACATTGACTGTACACTGAACATGCTAAATTTGTGAATAATCCAGAAAGAGTATCAGAATGTAGACCTATGTATGGCTATATTTATCATATTTTACAATCCTCCAATCAAATGACAAAGATCTACTTTATAATGTTGTATAAAACAAATAATGAATGTTTATGAGTTCAATAGTACAAATATTTTCATTCGTTGAAAGGTTAAACGGTCCATTCAACTCGGCTTCGCCTCGTTGAATGGAACGTTTAATCTTTCAACTCATGACAATATTCGTACCATTGAACTAATAAACATTCATTATTTGTATACTATGAATAGAAAACTGTAATCTGTACACACACTATTGAATATTGCATATCTAATTCCATTGATTAAACTTGATTAAATTTATAATTATAATGTGATATATCCCGGTCTTCTATAGATTTTCTTGCGTTTATTTCCTTATGAACCCACTGTTGAAATCATCATAAACATGGCATGCAATTTCTGAAGACATTATACGTTAATATGATACTTGATTTTATTTATCATTGTCTGGTCTATTTGATCAGGTGTATTTTCGTGTGAAAATTACTATTTTGCATACAATTACTAATAATATAGTATATAGTGATGATTTATCATACTTTATATAATTCATTACTTTGCATGTATGGCTGCCGAGCGGTGTTATTTATTAAAATACCTGAGATTTCCGAGGGAATTATATATTTCCCCCAGAGATTTTATTTTCACGAAATGCACAGCGCTGAGGGAAAAAGACGGTCAAGAGGAAAAATATTTCTGAGGGTATTTCAAAGTATTCTATTACAATGAATGACAATGTAATACACTCATGCTCATAATTATGGAATATTGTTGAGACATTTTGGAAGTTGCGATTTTTCCGTGAACGGTACATCTGGGATTAATATTTGCACCACAGGTGAAACAATTATAATTTAAATATTTCAGGACTGCTGAGCATTTTGTAGCGTCCTACTCGATGTTAAAACCTGTGTTTTAAAATGGTGGTATTCAGAGTTGTTGATGAGTCACGTAGTGGTTATGCGCGTTATTAGACTTGTAACAGACAATTCTGATGTTAATATAATGATAAGTGACATTAGATTAAAATTTATCAGTTTTTTGTGTTTTTTTATTATTTTAATTTGATACTTTTTTCACAATTTTTGGGGATATTTTAAAAAAATTAAATATATAATTCTTATTGAACTTAAACGTATTTTAGTTTTTACTTTAGTCATCTCATAAAATTCAAAAATTGCTTCACATACTGCGTTTTTGTGAATTAAACACTTGTCTTGAAAATTTTGGACGATATTGGAGAAAGAACTTAAGTATCAACAAAATATTCCATAAATATGAGCATGAATGTATATATAAATGACAAGGTAATATATGTATGTGAAAAACGCGTTAATTATCATTACAATGAATGACAAGGTAATATATATAAATGACAAGGTAATATATGTATGTGAAAAAACGCGTTAATTGTCATTACAATGAATGACAAGGTAATATATATAAATGACAAGATAATATATGTATGTGAAAAAACACGTTAATTATCATTACAATGAATGACAAGGTAATATATATAAATGACAAGGTAATATATGTATGTGGAAAAAAACGCGTTAATTATCATCTACATGACAAACACCAGCGGATGGCTCAGTTGCTCATCATTGTAAACATGGTAAAAATCTATGTATGATCGAAAGTGGTAAATTCTTCCCCAAAACAAATCAGAAGAATGTTTAAGTCCGTTTTCTCAGGAATCTACAAAAATATTATCATAATATTGATTTTTCCAGACTTTTTTTTACTAGTAATTCTGACAACAGGTGTTATTATTTCACTCAAAATGCGTTTACATACATCAAAATGATTATAGGAAAAAAATGCAATTTGGATCAATAAATTACCAGTTGAGAAGCATTGCACATTTTTTTGGATGAAATCCAGGCTTGTTTAATATTCTCTTAAAAACAAATTGTCGGTAAAATAATTGTTTTAAGCAAAATCGGGCATTTTAACCCAAATTTCATATAATCGCCGAAACATGCTACGTGTAACAGGAAGAACACACAAACGAGCGTATTTAGAGAAAAAAAATTCACAAGATAAACTTGTCAAATGTTCTTGTGATAAGGTTCTTCCTTAAATATATTATTAAGCCAAAGGGGTTTTTTTAAACACCGAAACTACCAAGAAAGATCAGTTTGAAAAGAGAAACATCCATACTAGTCAACACCCTTTTATATCAATGATGTTCCAGTTCTAACTTTGAAATAAAAAAAAATAACCCAAAACCATTTTTAACGATCAACTGGAGTAAAAAAAAAATCTTTCCTCAGAGTTTCCCATTTGTTTGTTCATAATATACATGTATGGCAATATAAATGTTATAATTCTCATAATATGGCTTCACAAATGTATATCCCTGTTCAGAAAAGAAACTTTGATACAATTGATATAATGAACAGACAAAGAATGATTAAACGATAAGATAGTTATATAAAATTATACTATATATGGAATCATGCAATATTGTATTGATACAAAATTATATATTTCACTTCAATGAAAATGCATGGTTATTCTACTTCACACTTATGTTACACTTTCAGTGGGGCCATTTCCTTGAATAAACGGTGTAGTGGAGCTTTCGAACCTCAAACTAGAATAGACCACTCGCTAATGTATTCAAATTTATGGATTTTTTTCTTCTACAGCTTAGTAAAGAGATATATATTTCATACATTTCTAAC
>JZLH01S0579702.1:0-10878 GCA_001188425.1 Eucidaris tribuloides | reverse complement strand
CCAGATATTGTGACTTGCGTGCAGCAAATTATATATATACACACGTATAGGCCTTGAATCAGTAATACTCATCTTTCTTAAATAGAGGTATATATAGTGCAATTCACCTATTTGTCATAACACAAGTGCATTGTTTCGGTTTCATCAGACTTATGTGGTTGTATATGTATTGTCATTATATGTGGTTGTGTAGTTGTATCTGTACATATATTATCAACTCAACAGACTTATGTGGTTGTATATGTATGTATTATCATTATAATGAACATATACTAAGCGGACGTTCAAGTTGTATGTATTACTTTATATCATTTCTGATTGTATTTTGTAATTAATGTATATTCATTTATTTTGTTGTTGAAACACGAAATAAAACAAATCAAATCAAATCAAATCAAATCATCATATTCTGATATTTGACCTGTCAACTTCTGTGTAGTATGGACAAAAGGCCCGGATGTAAATTTTGTCATTACAGGGCAGCTTTATTCACAGTTCTACACAAATATGACTGTAAATAATACCAGATGTTGTGATTTGCGTGCAGCGAACTATACAGTATATGTATCTATCGGGCTCTTCGGCATGCACACTCGACATTCCACAAATATATACTGGTATAGTGTCAGACAACAGTAATGCTACAATTTAAAGATACGTTTGAGTTCTTGGAGAACAACAAAATTTTAATATTAACTGTTTTCAAACCATCTTCGAACAGATGATATTCCGAAAATGTCACTGCAGTTGTTGAAACAACAGAACACTTCGTACTTTTACCAAACTTCTACACAAATCATCATACTGACAAAGCACTAACACAAAAATCAACATGTGGGACAATGTTAGTTGTTAATATTGCAACATAAGGGGACGGTCATGGACAATTCACCAGTTAAATTGTTTCTTTATCAAAGAAACACGATCACATTACACCTATCTTGAACAGTCTTCATTGGTTGCCCGTAAAGGAACGTATAATATTTAAGATCCTTCTTTTGATTTATCATACTATCAACGGAACAGCCCCTGATTACAATCTGTCTCTGTTACATCAGTACCAACCTGTACGATCCCTACGATCCTCCAATTCCGGTCTTTTACAGGTTCCATTATCTAAAAAATCTTGGGGGATAGAGCGTTTGCTTACGCAGGACCAGCCATGTGGAATTCACTTCCACAGGAGCTGAAGGAATCCAACTCTTTGACGTCCTTTAAGGGTAACCTAAAAACACACTTGTTTAATTGTGCATTTTGAAGGCAGATGTTTTTTTTGTGGTGTGCAAATTATTTTTGTTATGTCGCTATTCTGTCTTTCTGTATAAAGCGCCTTGAGCATTTAAACAAAATGGATAACGGCGCTATAAAAATTCCATTTATTATTATTATTATTATTATTATTATTATTATTATTATTATTATTATTATTATTAAACGTCCAGTCCTACAACTATTTATAAACTTTAAAGTGAACTATATACATACTATGTAAATGTGATATGCTTTCACATGGAAGCCAAAGAAATTGGGAACTCTGGTGAAAGATTTTCCACATTTACAAGTACTCCTTTTCATCTTTGATATGCATATGGCATTTTATTTGTCACAGAATAAATTAATGCATCTTTTGTTATTGTAAAGACACAGCTGTATGTGTATGTGTGTGTGTGTGTGTGTGTGTGTGTGTGTGTGTGTGTGTGTGTGTGTGTGTGTGTGTGTTGTGTATGCGTGTGTGTGTGTCTGTACGTTAACATTATTTTGTAATTCCTACAATTAGAGTTGACATTGTTCGATATACACAGAGGGCTGAAGCAGATTACCGTTGCTAAGGGCCCCTGCAGTGAACAAAAAGATCATTACTTATATCCGCTTAACGGATGAATTAGGAACAGTCAACATAATTATAGCTCCCTGTAATAAATTTGAGTTTTTATTTGCATTTGCGAGAGTTATCTACGCAAATATTGCAACTGTATAATGTCTAACTACTGTTAGTGCCCAACTACATGAGATGTGTACTGGTGGTTCCGCATTATGAACGAAGACTTGAGTAAAATACTGAGAATGAAGTCTCCATGTAAAATTTTCCTGTTAATGGCTACATGCCTGTTTTTAACTTACTAATTAATTTTAGACACAGACAGATAGATAGATAGATAGATAGATACATAGATAGATAGATAGATAGATAGATAGATAAATAGATAGATAGACAGATATATAGATACATGTAGATAGATACTAGTTAGATAGATAGATAGATAGATAGATAGATAGATAGATAGATAGATAGATGGATAGATAGATTGTTTTGGTGCATCAACAATTGCCATTCGTGGAAAAAATACGGATATAGCTGTGTTGTTATTTAAAAACAAGGTCTACCCTGACGTTAAGTTGGTTTTAATAGAAGCAGAACAATGAGAGAAACATATCAATGAAAGTTTAGCGAAGATCCACCAAAGAATAGCGGAGTTATGAACTTTCAAAGTTTTAAATTTGTGACGTCACATGCTAGCAGCTCCCCCATTGTCATGCAATATAAATTTCATAAAGTGCCATTTTCTCAGAAAATTGAAAATGATGTTACTTGTGCATTCAATATATAATTAGAAACATTATTTCATACATGCTTAACTATGAACAAAAAACCCATACAATTATTATGAACCAATAAAAAGTGGCAATTTATCAAATTAATATCACATGACATATGGGGAGCTGCTCGTATGTGAAGTCACAGAATTAAAACTTTGAGAGTTCGTAACTCTGCTATTCTCAGGTGGATTTTCGCCAAACTTTCATTAATATTTTTATCTAATTGTTCTGATTTTGTTAAAACCAACCTGACGTCAGGGTGGACCTTGCCTTTAACTGTAAACTGTTGTCTGTCTGTCATAACAGAAGTGCAATGTCACGGCTCAATACGCATATATGACAATGTCGTCATACCGTCAATAGCTTTATTTTGTCAAGTGGGTTCAATCCAACCACGAGACAGGCCCGTCGACCTCGGGATCTTCCGCCAGTGGCTCAATTTTGACCCTTCAAAAAGTTCAAAAGGTACTCCGGAATCGAATACTCAATCGTCCACTTGTGCGGTTACACACAGTGTGAAAATATTGTATTGCAAGTAGAATGTGTGGAATGTAATGCATATACGTATTGACTCCATGGAAGAAATTGATACATTATTCTCATATAACCATTTCCTTGCAAAGTTCGCCTGGACTAATATATTAATTGCTTTGAAAATAATTCTGCAGGATCTGTAAATCATATGTAACATGAATTGATGAGAATGATTTCATAATATACTTGAAACATGTACATGTACATGTACATAGTAAAAAATCAGTGTGCAATTTGGGGTGCACGCATTGTAACAAAATGAGCATCCTTATGGGTGCTATTTTGAACCCTTTGGGATACACTTCCAACCCACTGTTTCATCACTACTGCAAGTCTGAATCCAAAGAAGTTTCAAGGGTTCGGAAATGGTGCATACCTGCTAAGGTGCTGATAATTTGCTATATATGAAGTGCGTCTTTATTTGATGGTCTGGTAGCCTTTATTAGGCTACACCGTCAGTGTTAAATTTAACGCCCAGTTTTTGATGAATAGCCCATATAAACACTTAACCATTGACACGTCATGCAACCGTCGATAATTTAGCACGATTTCTGAACAATGTCGTGACTCTTTGAAAACTTATTGAGACACAAAGATTGGGTCGGGTTATTAGTGGATACATGACCCGTAATTACCGACCATCATTATAGGAGAGGTTGTCTTCATTGTTAGTTATTGGTTAATTTCTGGTTGTTAATATAAAAAAAATAACACCTTTGAAAACTCTTTTCACCTGGAACACATTTTATTTAACATAAATATCAAAATTAATACAAATTTCAGATCAGAGTGCGTTAAACATTTTGAATAACTTTCACGATCTCATATCGATTCAATAAATAATTACTGTGTGGAATTAGTTACTCTATGCTTTACCCCTTGACCCGTCTTACTTATTTTCTACTCACTGGTTTGTGTTTTTGAAACAACAGAAATGCAGTTATTGACATATTGGGAATACAGAATTATCATCTCTGACATTGTGTAACATTGTGGAGGTTTGACTAAAAAAAATGTCGGAATTTGATGGCTTTGCTAAAGGATAGTGCTTGGGTATATAAATTAACATCATCGACTACAAAACGTAGAAAATTATAGGAAGCATGCAAGTAGTATAAGATAAATAGTAGTAACACATCACAGTCTATTGAGGAAACCGAAAATGGTTGAATCGGTCACTGACATATACTTAAACTTTTTGAAGCACCCAATGATCGTTTTGAAGTACAAGTATGTCATAGTTTAAATAATAATAAAGATAATAATAATAACGTCTTATTTACCCAGGGTAGCCACTTCAGTCTGATAGATTGCTCTTCCAGCGGGACCTGCATAACATAAATGTTATTATTACCCTTCTCTGTTCTAGAATGCCGAGCGCTTGGCTGGAAAGCAGAAGGTACTATTTTAAAAAGTTTTGGTATGACCCGGCCAGGGCTTGAACCCGCGACCTTCGGATGTGAGGCGGACGCTCTATCCATTAGGCCATCACGACCTCATCAGAGATACTATAGTTTACAAAACTATGTAAGTCGGATTTTCTTAAAGTAAAAACGATTTTGAACAATGTCTTTAAGTTTTATGCCTCTTACATATGTTTGTGTCCCATAATTGTATAAGAGCTCATTACCCTAATATAATCAAACTGTGATGTACATCTAATCCACTTGGAAGTCTGGCAAACATTATATGTACATTTAAAAAATAATTTGACTTTCACATTAGTTGCTTAACAACAATGACATGATTGAAAATAGAATAATAAACGAGGTTTGGTGCTATATAATGGGCATATTCATATTTCATTGAACTTGTAATGGGCAAAAGCACAGACAGACTGATAAAATTTTGACAGTACTTAATTAAATTGGCTTTGCATTAAGCGCTTATCCAAAAAAGGTAATCAGACTTACTATACCACTGTTGTCTGCTATGAAAAAAACCCCATTGTGTTGGTTATGAGGAAATAAGAACAGTTTCTCTTTCCACGTAATTGGTTCACAATATCATACACGACCAAGTAAATTAACCTTGAACAACAATGACAAGTTCCACTTCTTTCAAGTTTGAGTGTTGTCATGATGGAATATTAGATTGAACGTCTCAGTGACATGAATCAGAACTTTTAATGAAAGTGGGATTGCCTTCCAGGATGACGGTTTCTGATCTCTCATTCTCCGAGAGGGGGTGGAAAAAATCGTATATTTTAAACATCACAAGCTGCCGAGGCCATTATACGGGAGTACTAGGATCTCAACTTACAATGTATTTTTTTGTACATAATTATAGTGAGACTTGCTGTTTAATTTCATGAAATATGGATGAATCTATGTCGGGGACATTTTCCCCACATGATTGTGTTTGCTTCATCTATTACAGTGTGTCTCAAAAATAACTGTGCAAGCCAAAAGCGCCCTCTTTTGTAATGAGAAAACATTTTGTGACGTGATGCTTACATACCATCAAGGGCATAGTCTTAGCTTTCAAATGCCGTTTGTTCTGTTTAGTTTGCTTGTTTTTATCCTGAGATATGTTCAGTTAACGAAAAGGTAAAATCGCAAATGTGCCACTTTTACTACAGTCAGGTGATAGCATCAGGCCTTCTTCCCGTAAAAGTGACACAATTGTGATTCCACCCTTCTGTTGTTTACACGATATCTCGAGATCAAAACAAGTAATTTGAATAAATTAAACAACATTGGAAAGCTAAGCTAAGACCTAGTCCTTGACATTGATGTAAACATTATGTCACAAGAGTATTTTAAACTGTCACAGAGGGCGCTTTTAACTTGTAAAATTGTTTGAGACTTGCTGCAGCATGGCTCAAAAAATTGTGCAAGTAAAAAGCGCCCTCTTTGGCAATTATAAATTACTCTTGTGGCATGGTGCTTACATCAACGTTAAGTGCAAAGTCTTAGCTTTCAAATGCCATTTGTTTTGTTCAATTTACTTGTTTTAATCTTGAGATATCTTGTAAATAACAAAAGGGTGGAATTACAATTGTGTCACTTTTATTAGGAATTGTAGTGAAAGTGGCACAATTGTGATTTCACCCTTTCCTATTTAAATAAACATATCTCAAGATTAAGATAAAGCAAATTGAACAAAACTAACGGTATTTGGAAGCTGAGACTATGCTCTTGACGTTGATGTAAGCATCGTGTCACAAGAGTATTTCATAATTGCCAAAGAGGACGGTTTTCACTTGCACAATTTTTTTTGAGACACACTGTAGATGGCTGTAAACGATGTCACAGTTTCATTAAAGCTAACGTGTACATGCATTTGCGGACGACATTGTCATCTAAAAGAGCTATTGTAAATTTGCAACATTAAAGGTTTTGGCTAACATTTTCCACAGTTAAAAAAATCTGAGCTACATGATTCCCCATGCTACCATTGTCTTTAATAAGGTCTAAAAATGACACCCTGAAAAAATTGTATTTCAAAATGATTATTTAGTGCTTTAAAAAGTGAAAATTGTGAGTTGATCGGATTCACCTGCCCATTTTCTCCCATAGACTTACTGTGTGTACACCTACGCTATTCAAACTCGCCCCGCGTTTTAATTGTTTATTCACGCATAACTTGCCATTGGCAGTGTAACTTTCCCAACTTTTGTATTCTAGGGTGTTTATTTGTCCATATGAACACTACTATGTAGCTCAGATATCAAAATTTGATATTTTTTTTTAAATTGAAGCTCCACAATGTTAGCCTATCACTTTAATATCGAGCTCATTCTGCCGTGACCAATATTTCGTCTTTGAGTACACTTGATGTTGGCTTCATGATGTTTTGTCGTACCTATATTTGAGTTAGACAATACAAAGCTGAAAATAAAGATTATGGCGTCGAGTCGTCATGGCGAAGTGTATACAGTCTGTATTATAATTTTCAGCTTTGATGTAAATTTGGGCGAAACAATATTCAAATTTTAAGATTTTTGTAACAATAGCCAGCCTGTTGCCTGTACTGTTAAAAACAGCTCTCCTTGGAAGAAAAATTAGTTTGACGTCTATAAGTCGCGTGCTGAAGGTGACGTTGAGAGACTTTTCTCCTATATATTTCAAAAAGGAGATTATAAAAGCCTCTAGAAGTCTATTTCTCTCTTGCTCTACGATAACATGACAATTAAACTGATCTTTATATCATACTTGTTGACATTAAATGGAAAAATGTAAATATTTTCAAATAAATTTGTTAAATATGTTCCGGTTTTAAACATCTAAGCTACATGATCCTTTATGTATACTTATGTCTCTGATAAAGTCAAGAGATGAAGCCCTGAATACATTACTACATGTCAAAACGATCATAAGATTAAATGTTATTACAAAGTGAAAAATCAATAAGCGACCATTGTAGTTTCCCCCATAGACTGCTGTATTATAGTTTTTTGCCCTCAGTACATTAATTCATGTGCATATATTCAAATATACATATTTCTGGCAATGATAACGTAACTGTCTAAAGTTTTGTGTTCTATAGTGATCATTTGTCTATATTCAAACACAGTCGTGTAAGCCAAATATCACATGTTGTAAATGGGACCTCCCTAATATTAATGTCTTTCATACAAATCTGAGCTGCATAGCTCTGTATAAATCTTCGGTGTGGTAAAAATAAGTTTACTTCAAAATAATAATTAGGATTTCAAAAATAAGTGAAAAACCTATGACTGACCTATTCTTTCACACGTTTTCCCAATAATCATGTTAATGTTGATTACCATGTGGACATCAATCTTTCACAGTAAGGGACTTTATTATCACATATTCGTTGGCATTGCACTCCACACAGCTCTTTAACGAAAAGATTTTATCAAATGGGTTCGCCAAATCTAGACATAATTTTATCATAATAATTTAATTTCAATCATTCACTCATTCATATCGTGATAGTAACAGGTTAATTCTTACAACTTTTGTATTATTGGCTCTTTCCTGACCCATTTGAAAATTCTAATACACCCCAGTTCTACATCTTTTGAAAGTCAGCTTAGTGCTATAAGATAGATATCTACGCGAGACCACAGGCTGTGATAAAATAGTGCAGGCTATATTCAGGTCAACATCAAAGCTCAAATAACCATAGTATAGTTTTGGTTGATCACACAAAATGTTCACCAGTCTCTTACCTCAGACATCAGAAGACAGCATTAAGCCTACCGAAAATTATTTTGAATGACATATATACATGTATTGTGATGTTTACATGTTCAGCAAGCAGATGTCACTACGAACAAGCCTATGGCTATGGCAAAACTGTCGCCCCTATATCGTGTAATTTTCAGGGCATTTATAATTAAAAACACAATAGGAGAAAATGTTATTTTCACCATTACTAAAAGTATACACTGGCTTTATATTTACGCATTTACCAAAGTTGTCATTATTCGAGTAGTTTTGTATCACGACCTTGGCCCTCTCATGCATTTGATAGGTCTAAATTTGCTTTAAAGTCACATGCTAACATTGACCACAGTTTAAAAAAATGTGAGCTACATAATCCTTCATGGTCCAAGGGTCTTTGACAAGGTCCAAAAATGAAACCCTGATAACAATTGTAATTCAAAATGATTATTCAGTGCTTTAAAAAAGTGAAAATCGTAAATTGACCGGATTCACCTGCCCATTTCCTCCCATTGACTTACTGTGTGTAGATCTAGACTATTTTGTACTCGGTCCGAGTACTAATTGTTTATTCATTCATATCTTGCCAGTGGCGGCATGAATGTTCAAACTTTTGTATTCTAGGGTGTTAATTTGTCCATTCAAACACTACTATAGCTCAGATAGCAAAGTTTAACATTTCTTTTAAAGCCACTGGCTAACATTTACCAAAGTTAAAAAAAAGTGCGCTACATAATCCTCCATGGTCCTAGTGTCTTTGATAAGGTCTAAAAATGAAGCCCTGAAAATTGTATTTCAAAATGATGATTTAGTGCTTTAAAAAAGTGAAAATCGTACGTTGACCGGATTGACCTGCCTATTTCCTCCCATAGCTAACTGTGTGTAGATCTAGTCTATTTTATACTCGCCCCGAGTATTAATTGTTTATTCATTCATATCTTGCCAGTGGCAGCATAAATTTCCAAACTTTTGTATTCTAGGGTGTTTATTTGTCCAGTTGAAAACTACCATATAGCTAAGATATCAAAGTCTGACAATTTTTTTTTAATTGAAGCTCCACAATGTTAGCCTATCACTTTAATTTAAAGCTCCACAATGATAGCCTGTTTCTTTAACAGCAATATATTTCAATGGCAACAATCGCTTGTCGGCCAACGTACCATCATAAATTAGCTCACAAATCATAATCAGGGTTAATCAGAGGTTACTTACAATAACCTTTACACAGACATACCACAAATTACTTGTTAAATACACATGTATTTATTGGGTAAATAAACGCGAGGCTAATGTCAATCCATGCAACATAGATACGTGCTGTGAATACTTTGAAGATACGTTTCTGGCTTGTATTTCATCGCTCCCATGCTTTGGGGGAAAATCACGGTAACTTATTCCTTGTGTGAGAACAGGATATCAACCATAAAACATTTAAGTCTTCCCTTCTCTGAGTTTGGGACCAAGCTCAAGAGACACAAAAGTTGAACGAACTATAGTTTGGCACTTGGGCAACTGAACCCTATAAAATTTTGTACAGATAATTTAAATTATTGCCTTGGAGTTCAATATCGCATCATTTGACTTTCAGGAATAAACCATGATTCCTATCATGAAATAACATTTTGTTGGATCGTGGATATTAGATTTTGAAATGGGGTAAGATTTGTGGCTGTTTAAATTCAATTTCGGTTTGTTATCATAGCTCTGATTCAGAGAAGCTATGAATTGATCAATTAAACCAACTCTTCAATCAAGGTATACATTATTGAAGCCTTTGTAAATCCTTCTCTGAAAGCAAAATTCACAATTATATTAGGATTTTAATCAAGCTCTGATTTAAAGAAGCTATGAATTGATCAATTAAACCAACTCTTCAATCAAGGTATACATTTTAAAGCCTTTGTAAGTCATTGTCTGAACGCACATAAAATATGTTACTCTACATCAGAAAGGGGCGCAGATATTGTCGAACTTCGAGATCTCGCTTTTGTGTCGCCAGCTGCCGTGGGTGCCTCCACGGTGGGTAACTGGCTATTCATATGCTTGGGATCGTAGATTGTTGTCGGTGGTGCTATCATCGTCGATTCCGGCTCGACGCGTGTTTTGACCCGTCGAGTTAATACTTTTGGCAAGATACACACGAATGTTCTTTTGAAGGCGCCGCGAAACTGCCGGTTGGTGATGCAATAGATAAAAGGGTTACACGCGGAATTCAACATGGCTAACCACGTCGACACCACATACACCGGACTGGGAATAAAATCGCACGAGAACGTAATACACAACATGGTAATCAAATGAGGAAACCAGCAAATGATAAAAGTTCCTATTACTATTAGAAGCGTGGTGGCCGCTTTTGTGTCCCTGCGCATCTGTTTCGCACGTTTGCCAAATCCGATTGTTTTTCGATTTGTTCCTGCATCGCCGTCTGGTCCTCGCTTTTTCGCCGCTTCACCCGCGGCTGCATTTTTGTTGACGACTTGTTGGTTCACTGTCGACGATGCGCCGAGGCGACGCGAAAACTATGCGCGTAGCAGTACGTCATCAGCAAATCGGGATTCCAAGACGATGGATAATAGCGTAAGGGTGTAGGCCGACATCCTCTCCCCAC
>JZLH01S0579676.1:6148-18444 GCA_001188425.1 Eucidaris tribuloides | reverse complement strand
TGGTTTTTACTTTCAAGTCTCGCGCATCATGAAGACATTTTCGAAAAAATGGACGTACCGTTACGACCTGCGCGACTTTTCGTACATGCATGCACTACAAATTGCTCAAAAACATGATTTTGTGTAACTAATTTCATACAATTGTGGTTTTCAGCACAAATATATAAATAGATTATATTTTGTGCTTTTACTGGATCTCGAAATTACTTAATTTTATGCTGTTTATTGTTTCGATAAGTGTCACCGGACAAATATTTCATCGAAAAAAACAATGAAAAACAAAAGGTCCGAAAAAACACAGAAATACATAAGAAATAGACCTGAACATCCGCAATTTTTTCAAATACATTTGCTTAAGAACACCGCAAAGATTTCTATAACCTAACCAATTAGGCACATTGGAGCTTTATTTAGTGCATGTAGGAGTAAAAATTATGATTTATTACATATTAATGTCATTCATAAATTAGCCATAATTAACTAAAATCAATTCATGAAAAAACTAAACATATGCGCAATTGTAGATTAGGTCGCGGGCGACGTGCGTGCCAATTTTCGTCGACGGCCGATGATATCAAGGGGGGCCGACGAGCCCCCCCCCCTCGCGCCCCCACGCCGTACTCCATATATCTCCCAGAAATACCGCTGGCCTAGTAGCGGTTAAATTATCTCTGATAATTGATACATTCCGTTTTATTAATATCCCTCTACTCTTCATCCAAATTTCAATATAAGCTTTTATTGTTCAAAACCTTTCTTAACAAGCTGAAAGGGCAGTCTGCATCGTTCGTACAGACAACTTATTACCATTAACAAATGTCTTATTTATGTAGAATTATATTACGTCGCCCGCAATTAGAGACATTGTTAAACAATGTTTGAATTTTTAAAATCTTAGAACTTAATCATCCATGCTGATTTATATAAGGTCTAAAGTCTGCGAAATAATTTACTTCAATAAAATCTTAGTGCTTTAGAAAGGAAAACTAGATAATTTACGTGACTGGTTTTTCGTATACCATTTCCCGAATTGTCAATAAAGATTCTGCATGAAGCTTTATTCATGTGTGGTATATATCCATACATACTTGCCAAATTAGGATGATTTATTAAAGTTATGTTGCCATAATTATGTTTAATTGTCTATTCATGCATTATGAAGTAGCTCAGACATCAATCTTGACTTGAAATTATAATGTTAAACATTGTTTTCAAAGACAGAATTTACTTCAATAAAATCTTTAGTGCTTTAAATGGGAAACCATATAATGTACGTGACTGTTTTTTCCGTATACCATCCCAAATTGTACAATAAAGATATGCATGAAGCTTTATTCATGTGTGGTATATATCCATAACATACTTCGCCAAATGTAGGATGATTTTATTAACCTAAAAAGACGGGGGGGCCTAAAAGGCCCCCCCCCCCTCGACATTTTTAAGTCGGAGCTAGGGATATTTCATGACTTTTTTCTTTGAAGTCTTGCGCATCTTTTAAGCCCAAATTTGCGACGCACCGGCTACCGGTACCTTCCGAATTTACGCAACTTATCGACTTGCATGTCACACCAAAAATCACTCAAAAACATGAAATTGTTGTTATTTCAATGCAAATTGTGTTTTCAGCCCAAATTCTAAATGTATGATTATTTTTACTTTTACTAATTGAAATTAACTATTTTATGCTGGTTATGACGAAATAATGTCGCCGACAATTTCATTGAAAAAAACAATAAAAAAGATAAAAACAAAGAAATACATAAGAAATTCCAAAAACTATAAATACATAAGAAACATTTTGAACGAATTTTTTTAATGGCCTCCAATCAGAATCTCGCAAAGAGTCTTTAAACAAAAAATAAGCACTTCAAGGGCTTTACTTAATGATTTACAGCCAAATTCTAATTTCATCATAAATTAGCATAATTAATTAATTAAAAATAAATTTGACTAATTTTTGAACAATAAATATACAATTCTCTGTAGATTATGTCATGGGTGACGTGTGTGTCGACTTTCATCGCGATCGCCGCGATCAACGGCCGAGATCTGAAGGGGGGCCCTTTAGGCCCCCCCCCCCAGTCTTTCCAGCCTCCAAAATACCCCAGTCTTATTAGGTTAAAGTTATGTTGCCATAATTACGTTTATTGTCTATTCATGCATTATGAAATAGCTCAGACATCAATCTTGACTTGAAATTTTAATGTTAAACTTGTTTCAAGAAAGAATTTACTTCAATAAAATCTTTAGTGCTTTAAAATGGGAAACCATATAATTTAGTGACTTTTTTTCCGTATACCATTTCCAGATTGTACAATAAATATTCGCATGAAGCTGTAGTTCATGTATATATCCATACATATTTTGCCAAATGTAGGATGATTTATTAAAGTTATGTTGCCATAATTACGTTTAATTGTCTATTCATGCATTATGAAGTAGCTCAGACATCAATCTGACTTGAATTTTTAATGTTAAACATTGTTTTCAAGAAACAATTTACTTCAATAAAATCTTCAGTGCCTCTAAAATGGGAAACCATATAATTTACGTGACTGGTTTTTCCGTAACCATTTCCAGATTTGTACAATAAATATTCTGCACAGAGCTGTATTCATGTGTGATTCCATACATATTTTGCCAAATGCAGGATAATTTTATAAAGTTATGTTGCCATAATTACGTTTAATTGTCTATCATGCATTATGAAGTAGCTCAGACATCAATCTTGACTTGAATTTTTAATGTTCACATTGTTTTCTAAAAACAGGGGGTTTAAACGAACTACTATAACGTAAAGTTTGCAAAAAGTCATTGATTTTAAAGCTGTATACCAACCAAAATAACACCGTTTCTTTTTTTTTTCTTTAATTTATTTTGCAGGAATTTGACGAGTTCGACCTTGAGCAGCACCAGGAGTGCGCTACGACCACCTGGAAGTGTTTGACGGGACTCGAACGAGGCCAGGTCCTGGGCTTGTTCTGTGGGGCCACTCTCCAGACCCGGTCACGGCCATGGGAACCACATGTTTCATCAACTTCTATTTCGGACGCCTCTCGTGTCGAGGAAAGGCTTCTCGCTACCCACTCCACAGGTTTGTAAAGTTTTCGTTATGAAGAATTTTCTTCCAAACGAAAATGTCATTAAATGACTGAAAGGGATTATTCAGTGAGGTGAAATGTTATTTCGTAGATTTACTAATGCATGTATGAAAGGATTCTCGCTTCACACTCCACAGTTTGTAAAGTTTATTACTTATTGTTCCATTTTAAATCGTGAGACCGAATATTGTTCTGCTAATACAAAGAGTAATTGTAGTCAAATTGATAAAAGTTGCAATTTCTAATATTTCAAAACCATTGATTTCCATCTTTGCCGTATGACTTCATCGGGCTGCTGCAAGCATTTAAATTCCCATGCAAATATGTTTATTTATTTTTTTTTTTAGTATAAGACACATTCGGTCTCGAAAATTCCACCAGTAATGTTATACATGAACTAAACAAACCGACCGCCATAAACTGCTGATCTGCCGAGGCTTTATGCCTCCGCACCGAAAAATTGTAAAAATACGTTCTCTAGCCGAGAAAATGATAAAAAAGTCAGTAAATAAGTTCGTACTATTAAACACACAAATGAAATGACAAGACAAAAAATAATAATAAAAACATATATTGTTATATTACTGTCATAGTAGCAAACATAATTATAGAAGCATCTTCATTCTTATTATTTGTATGTCAGCAGACTACAGAAAACTTTGCCAAAATATAAAATATTCTGAAACGAATATATCTCCTGATGCACACCGATCTATTGTTTTAACTCACTTTCATGTTGTATGTCGTAATTGTATAATATTAACGTGCATCTTTATTTTTTTAGTAGTAAAAAAGTCGTAATTCTGCTGTAAAATATTAAAATGTTTTGAAATAAATGTGCCACTGAATAATAATTTATTATGTAACTTTTGTCGGTATACTGAGACGACCATCTCAGCCAGTAGCTATATAAGTAATTTCTAACACCAGGTGCAAATCCTTGTAGATATCGTAAACTACAAACATTCGCTTTTGTCTTAGCATTTAACAAGAATGTAATGAACATGTCTTGTACTGTTGATGAGAAATTTATCTTGATTGACAAGATTCTTTACAAACAACAGATGTCTAGGTTTGATTGCCATACTCTTCATCGACCGTCGGACATACAAATTACGTTTATCACAGTAATATCTAGTATGAATCATATGAACGCCTGATTGCTAGTCTAACAGGTCGATGTGGCGTGATAATTTCACAATCACCCTCCAGTTAAAAAATAAAACAACAAAAACGAAAAGACTTCTCCTTCAATAATTTCCCATTTCTGATACAAATCTGTCAGCTTACTTGACGAACTATTATTTTGAGTGATTATATTATGACTTGATGGTATTACTTTAAACTTTGTATGATTAGGCTGTTTGATAAATTGATTCACTAACTTTCACGTATATTGATATTAAGAAGAAAAAAACAACCGAAAAACTGTAAGATATAATATAAGATGTGTGGATCCAGAGTGCCGAAGCCAATTGTTGTTGTTTTGATTTTGTTGTTTTTGTTTGTGTAAGAGGCAATTTGAGGTTATCTAATAAATACATTCAGCACCCTCTTGCCCTCCAAATCCACCCCCCCCCAAAAAAAAATGAATGAATAGTATGAATAAATCATACATACAACATACATACATATCATCATTCATACTCTTCAGCGAGTAACCGGCCACCACAAACTGTACAGAACAAAAAACAACGAAAACTTAACTTTGAAACTGACTAAACAGACGTCATGAAAATCACACTACTCAAATGTATTTTGTAATTCAACATAAAACAAATCCTGGATTTATTTTTATTTTTTTTTACATGTATGTATGTATGTATGTATGTATGTATGTATGTATGTATGTATGTATGTATGTATGTATGTATGTATGTATGTATGTATGTATGTATGTATGTATGTATGTATTTATTTATTCATCTATTCATTCAATTTTTTTTGGGGGGGGGTGGATTTGGAGGGCAAGAGGGGTGCTTGAAGTGTAATTTATTAGATAACCTCAAATTGCCTCTTACACAAACAAAACAAACAAAATCAAAACAACAACAATTGGCTTTCGGCACTCTGGATCCACACATCTTATATGTACTATCTTACAGTTTTTCGGTTGTTTTTTTCTTCTTTAATATCAATATACGTGAAAGTTAGTGAATCAATTTATCAAACCAGCCTAATCATACAAAAGTTTAAAGTAATACCATCAAGTCATAATATAATCACTCAAAATAATAGTTCGTCAAGTAAGCTGACAGAGATTTGTATCAGACAATGGGAAATTATTGAAGGAGAAGTCTTTTCGTTTTTGTTGTTTTATTTTTTAACTGGAGGGTGATTGTGAAATTATCACGCCACATCGACCTGTTAGACTAGCAATCAGGCGTTCATATGATTCATACTAGATATTACTGTGATAAACGTAATTTGTATGTCCGACGGTCCGATGAAGAGTATGGCAATCAAACCTAGACATACTGTTGTTTGTAAAGAATCTTGTCAATCAAGATAAATTTCTCAATCAACAGGTACAAGACATGTTCATTACATTCTTGCTAAATGCTAAGACAAAAGCGAATGTTTGTAGTTTAGCGATATCTACAAGGATTTGCACCTGGTGTTAGAAATTACTTATATAGCTACTGGCTGAGATGGTCGTCTCAGTTATACCGACAAAAGTTACATAATAAATTATTATTCAGTGGCACATTTATTTCAAAACATTTTAATATTTTACAGCAGAATTACGACTTTTTTACTACTAAAAAAATAAAGATGCACGTTAAATATTATACAATTACGACATACAACATGAAAGTGGTTAAAACAATAGATCGGTGTGCATCAGGAGATATTTCGTTTCAGAAATTTTTATATTTTTGGCAAAGTTTTCTGTAGTCTGCTGACATACAAATAATAAGAATGAAGATGCTTCTATAATTATGTTTGCTACTATGACAGGATAATATTAACAATATATGTTTTTATTATTATTTTTTGGTCTTGTCATTTCATTTGTGTGTTTAATAGTACGAACTTATTTACTGACTTTTTATCATTTTCTCGGCTAGAGAACGTATTTTTACAATTTTTCGGTGCGGAGGCATAAAGCCTCGGCAGATCAGCAGTTTATGGCGGTCGGTTTGTTTAGTTCATGTTAGAACATTACTGGTGGAATTTTACGAGACCGAATGTGTCTTATACTAAAAACAAAAATAAATAAACATATTTGCATGGGAATTTAAATGCTTGCAGCAGCCCGATGAAGTCATACGGCAAAGATGGAAATCAATGGTTTTGAAATATTTAGAAATTGCAACTTTTATCAATTTGACTACAATTACTCTTTGTATTAGCCAGAACAATATTCGGTCTCACGATTTCAAATGGAACAATAAGTAATAAACTTTACAAACCTGTGGAGTGTGAAGCGGAGAATCCTTTCATACATGCATTAGTAAATCTACGAAATAACATTTCACCTCACTGAATAATCCCTTTCAGTCATTTAATGACATTTTCGTTTGGAAGAAAATTCTTCATAACGAAAACTTTACAAACCTGTGGAGTGGGTAGCGGAGAAGCCTTTCCTCGACACGGAGGCGTCCGAATAGAAGTTGATGAACATGTGGTTCCCACTGGCCGTGACCGGGTCTGGGAGAGTGGCCCCACAGAACAAGCCCAGGACCTGGCCCTCGTTCGAGTCCCCGTCAAACACTTCCAGGTGGTCGTAGGCGCACTCCTGGTGCTGCTCAAGGTCGAACTCGTCAAATTCCTGCAAAATAAATTAAAGAAAAAAAAAAGAAACGGTGTTATTTTGGTTGGTATACAGCTTTAAAATCAATGACTTTTGCACAACTTTACGTTATAGTAGGTTCGGTTAAACCCCCTGTTTTTAGAAAACAATGTTGAACATTAAAAATTCAAGTCAAGATTGATGTCTGAGCTACTTCATAATGCATGAATAGACAATTAAACGTAATTATGGCAACATAACTTTATAAAATTATCCTGCATTTGGCAAAATATGTATGGAATCACACATGAATACAGCTTCGTGCAGAATATTTATTGTACAAATCTGGAAATGGTATACGGAAAAACCAGTCACGTAAATTATATGGTTTCCCATTTTAGAGCACTGAAGATTTTATTGAAGTAAATTGTTTCTTGAAAACAATGTTTAACATTAAAAATTCAAGTCAAGATTGATGTCTGAGCTACTTCATAATGCATGAATAGACAATTAAACGTAATTATGGCAACATAACTTTAATAAATCATCCTACATTTGGCAAAATATGTATGGATATATACATGACTACAGCTTCATGCAGAATCTTTATTGTACAATTCTGGAAATGGTATACGGAAAAACCAGTCACGTAAATTATATGGTTTCCCATTTTAAAGCACTAAAGATTTTATTGAAGTAAATTCTTTCTTGAAAACAATGTTTAACATTAAAATTTCAAGTCAAGATTGATGTCTGAGCTATTTCATAATGCATGAATAGACAATTAAACGTAATTATGGCAACATAACTTTAACTCCATAATAATTCTGCCATGAGCTGTAGTCATGTATATATCCATCATATTTTGCCAAATGTAGGATGATTTATTAAAGTTATGTTGCCATAATTACGTTTAATTGTCTATTCATGCATTATGAAGTAGCTCAGACATCAATCTTGACTTGAATTTTTAATGTTAAACATTGTTTTCAAGAAACAATTTACTTCAATAAAACTTCAGTGCTCTAAAATGGGAAACCATATAATTTACGTGACTGGTTTTTCCGTATACCATTTCCAGATTTGTACAATAAATATTCTGCACGAAGCTGTATTCATGTGTGATTCCATACATATTTTGCCAAATGCAGGATAATTTTTATAAAGTTATGTTGCCATATTACGTTTAATTGTCTATTCATGCATTATGAAGTAGGCTCAGACATCAATCTTGACTTGAATTTTTAATGTTCAACATTGTTTTCTAAAAACAGGGGTTTTAACCAATACTATAACGTAAAGTTGTGCAAAAGTCATTGATTTTAAAGCTGTATACCAACCAAAATAACACCGTTTCTTTTTTTTTCTCTTAATTTATTTTGCAGGAATTTGACGAGTTCGACCTTGAGCAGCACCAGGAGTGCGCCTACGACCACCTGGAAGTGTTTGACGGGACTCGAACGAGGCCAGGTCCTGGGCTTGTTCTGTGGGGCCACTCTCCCAGACCCGTCACGCCAGTGGGAACCACAAATGTTTCATCAACTTCTATTCGGACGCCTCCGTGTCGAGGAAAGGCTTCTCGCTACCCACTCCACAGGTTTGTAAAGTTTTCGTTATGAAGATTTTCTTCCAAACAAAAATTTATATGTCATTAAATACTGAAAGGGATTATTCAGTGAGTGAAATGTTTTTCGTAGATTTACTAATGCATGTATGAAAGGATTCTCCGCTTCACACTCCACAGGTTTGTAAAGTTTATTACTTATTGTACCATTTGAAATCGTGAGACCGAATATTGTTCTGCTAATAAAAGAGTAATTGTAGTCAAATTGATAAAAGTTGCAATTTCTAATATTTCAAAACCATTGATTTCCATCTTTGCCGTATGACTTCATCGGGCTGCTGCAAGCATTTAAATTCCCATGCAAATATGTTTATTTATTTTTGTTTTTAGTATAAGACACATTCGTCTCGTAAATTCCACCAGTAATGTTTCTAACATGAACTAAACAAACCGACCGCCATAAACTGCTGATCTGCCGAGGCTTTATGCCTCCGCACCGAAAAATTGTAAAAATACGTTCTCTAGCCGAGAAAATGATAAAAAGTCAGTAAATAAGTTCGTACTATTAAACACACAAATGAAATGACAAGACCAAAAAATAATAATAAAAACATATATTGTTATATTATCCTGTCATGTAGCAAACATAATTATAGAAGCATCTTCATTCTTATTATTTGTATGTCAGCAGATCTACAGAAAACTTTGCCAAAAATATAAAAATTTCTGAAACGAAATATCTCCTGATGCACACCGATCTATTGTTTTAACTCACTTTCATGTTGTATGTCGTAATTGTATAATTTTAACGTGCATCTTTATTTTTTTAGTAGTAAAAAAGTCGTAATTCTGCTGTAAAATATTAAAATGTTTTGAAATAAATGTGCCACTGAATAATAATTTATTAATGTAACTTTTGTCGGTATAACTGAGACGACCATCTCAGCCAGTAGCTATATAAGTAATTTCAACACCAGGTGCAAATCCTTGTAGATATCGCTAAACTACAAAACATTCGCTTTTGTCTTAGCATTTAGCAAAGAATGTAATGAACATGTCTTGTAATTGTTGATTGAGAAATTTATCTTGATTGACAAGATTCTTTACAAAACACAGAATGTCTAGGTTTGATTGCCATACTCTTCATCGACCGTCGGACATACAAATTACGTTTATCACAGTAATATCTAGTATGAATCATATGAACGCCTGATTGCTAGTCTAACAGGTCGATGTGGCGTGATAATTTCACAATCACCCTCCAGTTAAAAAATAAAACAACAAAAACGAAAAGACTTCTCCTTCAATAATTTCCCATTGTCTGATACAAATCTCTGTCAGCTTACTTGACGAACTATTATTTTGAGTGATTATATTATGACTTGATGGTATTACTTTAAACTTTTGTATGATTAGGCTGTTTGATAAATTGATTCACTAACTTTCACGTATATTGATATTAAAGAAGAAAAAAACAACCGAAAAACTGTAAGATATACATATAAGATGTGTGGATCCAGAGTGCCGAAAGCCAATTGTTGTTGTTTTGATTTTGTTGTTTTGTTTGTGTAAGAGGCAATTTGAGGTTATCTAATAAATTACACTTCAGCACCCTCTTGCCCTCCAAATCCACCCCCCCCCAAAAAAAATGAATGAATAAGATGAATAAATAAATACATACATATAACATACATACATACATACATACATACATACATACATACATAATACATACATACATACATACATACATACAATACATTAAAAAAAAATAAAAATAAATCCAGGATTTGTTTTATGTTGAATTACAAAATACATTTGAGTAGTGTGATTTCATGACGTCTGTTTAGTCAGTTTCAAAGTTAGGTTTCGTTGTTTTTTTTTCTGTACAGTTTGTGGTGGCCGGTTACTCGCTGAAGAACAAGCACAACGATTGTATTCACACGCGACTATGGAGACACAAATTATCATGACCAAGTAAGCAATTCGGTTTGTGAAATAATTTTATTGATAACCGCAATCACGACAGTTGTGTTTTGGAGACAGATATTAAAATTATGTTAATGTGTGTATTAGTAATTTAAGTGGATGTTAGGATTCATATCTCAAAGAGACATGGGTTGTGTGGAGGCGTAGATCATGAGGGAGGGACAGAGAATGGGAAGTGCCCCCCCCCCCCCGCATGAAAATATTGGGGCAAACATCTTTTTGCCTCCACCCCCCACCCAATAACTTTGACATGAGAAATTAAACTGAAATGCAAGATTAAGTTTAAAAAGCAGTACAAGGCACTACAAAACCATTAAACTTATCATGAATGCTACTGGACTTACACAATATTTTCATTTTTTCGGTGTGCAAAATTTCATATCGTAAAATTTGCGCACAAAAGTGTGCCGAAAATTTTGACATTTTTGCCCCCCCCCCCCCCAAATCCAAAAAAGCGATCGCCGCCATTGATGGGTGTGTGATTTCAAGTGAGAAACATAATTCCAAGTGAATACAACAGCAAGGACATTCATAGCCCGGGAAAAGTGATGGGGCCGGGTGGGGAAGGGGGGGGGTAGGATAATTGTGTGACCCGATTTGCTCCGCGACAGTTACTACGGTGACAATATCTCAGAAGACAAAAAGTTAGATTAAGGTAGGTTGCCATTGGGTTTCCAGTTCAAAAATAGGGTTAGCGTTAGTGTTTGGGTTATGGTTAGGGTTAGGTTGAGGTTGGAGCAAAATCTAAAAATTGTGCCGTAACAAATTGTTCAGGTACAGTTTGCAAGGCCTGGAAATTTCATTCCTGCAATTTTGGCGTCATTTGGGGGAAATTTATCTTGATTGGCTTGTGATTCGATTCGTGTTCGATGCGTTCAATCTCGCCGTCTGTTTTATTGAATGACAGGAGGATTGTGAATGGACCATCATCGCACCGAAGATCGTCAAGTCCACCTTGTTTCCGCCTCGTTCGACATCGAGCACGAAGTCGAGTGCAACTACGACTACGTCGAAATCAGGGACGGTGAACTCTACTTGGCTGATTCACTCGGCGATTTTGCGGACACAGGTAAAAGAAACATTTTTTGAATGCCTTTGTTTATTGATTTATACAACAGTTTAGACTTTCTTTCTTGTAGCACCTCTGAAAATACCTGTTTTGAAACATTCATGAATTTGGCGGGAATATGACTGAAAAGGAATTGCAAGATTGGAAAAAATATTCTCAGAATAGGACACTGTGATACTAGAATCAAGTTTACTATACTGTATAATACTTTTGCTGGAGAAAATTTCCACAGTGAAACATTTTTCCTTTATTGTACAAATATTATCACAAACTACTGTGACGTTCATGTTTTTGGTATAGGATTTTATGGATTCCTTCTATCAGGGTCTAATTGTAATTCAGTACTGATAAATGCATGATCGTTTCTGCGCCAAGTAAACAAATTAAAGGCAAATCATTCTAGCCAGAATAATACAGTTAGTATATATTGGTATATATATTCAACTCATTTGTTCGTGAGCCATTTTGACTTTTCCCAATCATGTCACTGCTTGTAATTTCGTTAAAAGCGGTGGAACAGAGATTTCTGACTTTCTGTGTTTCAGAATATCCTTTTGAGTTGTCAAACTTGCTAACAAATTTCACCTGTTTTCTTCTTAATATTTCAGCTCCAGATGATATCATATCCAGCGGTAACTCCTTAATGCTTCTCTCCGCTCCGACGACACGATTAATAAAAAGATTTTTCGCCGTTTATAAAATTTCAACTACCAACCGAATTCTGAACTAGCAGAGCTGGAAGAAGAAAGTTACTGATTTGTTTTTTAACTTTGTAATTCATCGACTGTTTTCACATGTGAAAAAAATAATTATGCAACTGGACTTTTCAAGGAGGCC
>JZLH01S0579665.1:14121-28635 GCA_001188425.1 Eucidaris tribuloides | reverse complement strand
GTAAGGGTTGCTTCTATTTTGATGTCATGCATTTTACTTTCGTGGTATATTTGTATCAGGTACGACATCATGGCGAACTGTTGGCAAGAAGACACCCGGAAACGTTGCCAATTTAAACAGTTACTGAGTAGACTTGAAAGAATAATGGAGAAATCGCACGTAAGTAATTGAACGTCAATATCTACAATGTAATTAAAACAATTAAAACACAGGAAATAATCGTTCGAGCCAAGACTGTTTATAACTTACCACTTTTCAAAAAAAAAAATGTTTTTCTCGAAACTAACATTCAAGAAGCTACGCTTAATAGCAAGAACGCATTATAATGTAAAAGTTATACATCGTTTACTTGTACTGTTTCTTCCTCAATTTCCCATTAGGACTATTTGTCTCTCAACAATTTGGAGGAAGGTGTCTACGAATATGCTACCCTGACCATCCCCCATGCACGTTGATCGTACCAAGCAGCCATCAAATGCAGTAAAATAGATCATTCTGCAAGGTCTGAGACATTAACTTTAGAGAGCTTATATATAACAGGTGTGCACTATTAGTAAACTTAGCAAGAGTGTTTTAAATAGTAAAGTGTATAAAGGTACATGCGTAGATAGCACTATCTATAATTGTGGTAAATTCGTCTAATTTCCACACACACCCAATTTTCACTTTCATAAAACACACACACACACACACACACACACACACACACACACCACACACACAAACATATGCACTACGTACATACATACATACACAAAAACGACCACACTAACACACAAATACATACACACACAAAGAATCAAATGCATAAACCTATTTACATATACAATTAGGTACACATACACGCAAACGTATATACAGGCATACCTAATCAAGCTGGTTGAAACAATCTACCGCTGTATAGACCAGCTTTAGTGTGGCTGAAAGGATTTGTCTTGAATTTGTGTACTAGTGGAGAAACAAGCGCTCATTTACAAGTATTGAATTATTTTGGTGCCGTCATAGAAATTTGCCCCATACAAACCTACGCACACAAATCGCCTGTTACAATGAGTACTGATAGAATGAGTACTAAACATTTACCATGAAATTTAGACAGCAGAAGCCTTGAACAGTATACTTGTTTCCAGAGTAACGCTATCCCAAAGTAAGGACCCCCCCCTTTCCGTATATAATCCACGTCGGTGATTTCACGTACAGGCTAATGTTCCATTTGTTTAATATATGAGATTCGCCGGTACGATGTCGAAGCGAACAGAATTTGACAGTTTCATCTTTAAAATACGTAGACTATGTTAGTGTTGAATGTCATGATGAATTCAAACAAGTAGGATTTCGGACGGAGTAGAAATAAAACTTCCTCCGTTGTATGGTTTGTTTATCCAATGGTAAAGTGTTCTTATTAATTGTGGATAGTTTGTGTATGGACTCGACAGGTAGTCATCACGTATTTGACATCACGTATTTTACTGATATATTCCTGTTATAATTGACCCTATATTTGACCTGGTGTGTGAATGATAAACGTGTGTTATAATTCGGAATGAGGAAGTAAGCTGAATTACATTCTTGTTATATTAGAACTATATTGTGAATGGAATATAAATAGATTGATCTTTGAACCCCATTGTTAAAGGAATGGTGCATATCACGCCGTTTGAAATACTGTGTTAAAGTCACAATTGAACCACGGCTGCATTGAAATATGTACAATGTAGACATTGACGTAAAGCGACTGGGTAAAATTTATGTGGTTCGTTGCCTAAAATCAAAAGACCATGGATCCAGGATCGTGTGTTGTAACCTTTCAGTTTAAGAGTATGGTAATTGTACAGACATATAACATTATAATTTTGTACAAGGTAGCTAGACCAGTTTGCATATTTCTCGGAAATGTTGCGTACTCGTCAAAATAATCGTTTTTATCATCTGCAAGTGATTTAAGCAGTGTTGAAATTAATGTTAAAATGCTGGGTGCCCCTGTTGCAAGCCTAAATTTACATTGTGTTTATATACAGGGTGTATCGAACGAAAACATTATTTGAGAGCCTCTAGCAAAGTATGGGGTCTAGAAACTCAGTTGAGTTGGAATTAAAGTGCCCGTTATATTTTAAACTACTTTTAGACCGTCACAGTGCATAGGTATAGGTGCTCATGATGTGTGAAATTTATTTACAATTTACAAATGTGTACCATTTACATTCATGAACATGTGGATTCTTTTGCACAAGTAAATTATTACTCGAGACCAATGTTGCCGTAAAATTGAATCGACTCATTTCATTAAACTTTACACGGAGACTAACAGGTTCTTACTGGTTTAATACATGTGTTAAAAATCTAGGTAATTCCTGATCCTCAGATTTGTTGTTGTGGTGTTGGATTGGTTAAAAAAAAAGAGATCCCCTGCCTCTTGAATTATTTTAAAAGAATATTATTGTACATCGTCACTGTCGTAAGAACACCCATATTCCAAGTGATTACCTGCCACATTCGAGAAACGTGTATTTGCCCAACCCAGAATCAAGTGCAGGGTGTAGATTAAGTAAAGATTTATTTCATCCTGTATATGTATTTGGACTTCTTATGAGTAAATACATTGGAGGACTTGTTTATTAGGAAATATAAGGCCCTCATGAGTGTGGTTGTGAATTGAAAAAAAAAGTCGTGACAATGAAAGTGATAGCTCTTGACAAATACAAACGTGTAACTCTATGTTATTCAGGGACGGTGGTGATTGAAAGTAATTCTCTTAACACACAAGATTGATTTTGTCTTTTCTCAGTAATCTTTCCACTGTTCGCTTCTAAATTTGGGTTTGTAAAACTGAAGGACTCAGTTCAAAACCTTTGTAGCCGCATATGCCGAAAATACTCCCTCAATTGGCTATAAGAATAATTATTTCACTGCAATTTTCAACCTCCTATATGAACTGAAACACTCACAGCACTGACCATGAGTAGTTAATCAAAACCAATCGACGTAAATAATTGCTTTATATCAAAAAATTAAGTTTTCATACATCCATGGTTAGAACCGTCAGTGCTACTTACTTTATGTTAATTATTGTGCTAGTCTTATGACTCTGAGTTCTTTAAAAACAACTTCGTCACGTTCTGTATATTAGCATAAATGTGGTTGAACGAAATATTCATAATTGAACCAAATTATATAATGTATTTGGTTCTACATATTTTCATATCATGAATTACCATAATCATTGTCTAGTGATTTGAACTAAATGTCAAATTTACTTTTTTTGTAGAGTAGATAGAACTGTTTGTTTAACAATAATCATTTAAATTTTTGCCCACAAAAATTAAGTTATGGTACAAGTAATGAGTGTCATTTTCACGTTCACATTTTAAGTAATACCACAATTATAATTTAACATATTATATCTCTAACTAATCTCCTTTAATCCCTGTTAGTGATTGTGCATCATGCGAGTACGTTTATTTTCCATCTGAGTTGTTTGTTTTAAACAGGAATGGTTTTTTTCATTGGGAAAATTAAACCTAATAAAATATTTATGTAAACAATACTTTCTGTTATCTCATCTCATGAAAATAGTTATTGTTTGCTTGTGTGTGTGTGTGTGTGTGTGTGTGTGTGTGTGTGTGTGTGTGTGTGTGTGTGTGTGTTTATGATAGTGTTTGTTCCATGGGCGTAAATACGGTCCGAGGAGTGGCAGGGGGGGGGGATGATCGATGAAATTTCCAAATTTTGGGGACATCCCAAAATCAAGGGCTGTATCTTGAAAAGGGGACATCTACAACGTGCAAAATATACCACTATCTCCAAACATTGGCATATAGCCTTTATCGTGATCACATTTTAGACCTTTCACGTAATGTGTTTCTCGATGTTTTGCTGTAATAATTTGTAAAAGCAGTATCAAGATAGCATTGCGAGCGAGCGAAGCGAGCGAGAAAATTTGTAGGACATGTGACACTGCGTGGTGTCCAGTAACATGTTATAAAAGGAGGAAATATTTCTGAAATATCTCAGATTTAGAGACTGAAAAAATCTTCAAACATAATTTATCAAATATTAATGCGAGCGAGCGTAGCGAGCGAGCCTCAGAAATTAAAGCAAGCTGCTTTACAGTAAGTCGTTTTAAATTCGGGGCACGAATTAAAGAGGAAAAAGGCGGCATTTTAGGAACCAGTATCACTTATCAAAGGCGGTAGCGGCAGTTAAATTAGAACAGGTGCCTCTAAAATGTGAAAAGGGCCTTTTTTTAATTTTTTTTTACAGATGAGGCTTATCAGAGGTGAAAAATTGACAATTGTTTTTATCTAAAAAAGAAAACGATTATAGAAATAAAAAGGTTCACTCATTCTAAGTGATCAGTTTGATGCAAATGATTCAAAAGCGCAATTGTCAATTAGTGTAAGATTGTTGTGAGATGTAAAATGGGTAGTGGATACCCAAATTTCTGGAATATTGGAAACAATGTCCCCCCCCCCCCCACAGCATATGATTTTGAATAATCTTAGAAATTTCTTTAAAAAGTTGTTAAAATTCTTAGCAAAAAATCATGACCATTTTAAAACATGTATTACACTGTCATTTTGATAAATGCTGTACAGTCTCGGCCGGGCTCCCATGTCCTCACGTGAAAATATCTGAGATGGTTTTCTATATTTTGTTTGATAATACAATGTCTAATTAGACCTACATTTTGCGTTATCTGTGCACTGAATAGGGATATGGGACATAATGCCCATTTGGACCAATGAAAAACATGTTAGTAATGAATATGAATGAGAGGTGTTGTACAATATTTATAAAACATCGGGATATTCAGATAATATCTTTAGCAATTTTGAAATTTTATAAATGTTATTAATAATTGAATAAAAACAAAGAGAGGTGTTGAGAGGTGTTGTACAATATTTATAAAACATCGGGATATTCAGATAATATCTTTAGCAATTTTGAAATTTTATAAATGTTATTGATAATTGAATAAAAACAAACATATTTTTTAAATTAAAAATTGGATGTATATTTGTACAGATCATCCCCCCTTTCCGAAAAGTGGAGGGATATATCCCCCAATCCTCCTCCTCCCAATTTACGACAGTGTACTTTAATTCAGGCAGTTAAAATTGCGGGTCTCTGTCTGCCAGTATAATACTACACTCTAAAACCAACGTTTTGAAAATATATATTTTAAAAGTTGGAAGAACTACACATTTTCAAATTGATTGATTATAACTATACTATCATGCAGTGGAGACTGCCTTTTAAACAAGGCCATACGCAGGAATTTTCCAGGGCTGAAATTTTGAAATTATTGAGGAAAGGTGTAAGCGAGGGGGCGAAGCGACCGAACGGGAAACTTTGAGTTTTTAGCATTAAAATTGAACGATCTTAAGCATTTTAGAGGCATTTCAGGACTCAGGAAAATTTCCCACTATAAAAATTTCATCAATGACTAATTAATAAAAAACAACAACACTTTTTTACTTTAAAAGTGGGGGGGGGGAGGTTGTACAGGCCATCCCAAATCCTCGAAAATGTGTGTGTGTTGGGGGGGGGATATCCCCCATCCCCCCCGGGATTTAGGCCAGTGTGTTCTTACATGCAAAACAGATCATAAGATTTATTCAGTGCGTTACAGGGAGCAAAAGAAATGTAAGTTGAGGATGGTACACTGAACGATATGCAAAAACAAAGGTGTACCCGGAAATCAATGTTTATAACTTACTGCGTGTGCACTTGGGTACCCCATACTATCCGACTACACACGTTTGGCACAAGCCAGCCAACTGGTGACATTTTTACAACCGATGACTCCCTCGGTTGTTAATCAGATAATTTGAGGGTGTAAACATAAAGCCAAGGCACCATTTATGTTGTAAGGCAATATAAGGACAAGAGGTACTATACCTCTATTCTTTTTTAGTGATTCATTTGGGACATTTTGTGTGTCTTCGATACAAGGCATAGATTGCAAGTTTCTCCTCAATATACGTCTACACCTGCACACAAACACATCCTCGAAATGGGGTAATCGATGGAAATGCCACAATGTGTTTGTTTGTTTGTTTGTTTGAGAGTGTTTGTGTATGTGTATGTGTATGTGTATGTGAGTGTGTGTGTGTGTGTGATGGTGTGTGTGTGTGTATGTGTGTGTGTATGTGCACTTACCAGAGCTACATTTCGGGGTGATGTGTAGGTAGCATTGACATTGTGACATTGTGGGGTTAAAGGCATCGGATAACAAGGTTTCCACTCAAAAACTAATATTTGTCTATTCAAACCCTTTAAGATATGTCAGACAGCAAGTTTGACCATTTTTAAATGGGGCTTCGACAGTATTTTAGTGTCTTTAACTCCACAAAGTGATGTGTTAAAACAATATAAATCGTCGTAGAGGGCGTTTCAGAATAGTTAAAAAAATACCCACAGTGAAGTTTTTTGTGTGTTTTGTAAAACGATCCCACTTGCTTGTCACCCCATAATGTCAGTATCGTGGGCGTAATAGGGGGTCACATACAATGAGAATGTCAAAGTACTAGTTGCTCTCACTGAATATCAGCTGGCTGAATGGTTAGAGACTTGTTTGCAATTCCTAAGATCCTTGGGTCAAATCTGGCTGGGGGCAAATTAATCTCTACAGGTAAGGTGTCACTTTTGCATGCCTAAAAATTAACATTGTGTAAATACTCTGCTTTATTGAAGAAAATAAAATCTACGAAATAAAATCGAAAATTTATAAATGCGGTTGACAAGACCATTCTTAGATAAATAATGTTTTGAATTCAAAATAAAAATCAGTCAAATGTAATTCACTCCACTTTGGCCATTTTGGTTAAAATCGTAACTGCAATTCAAAATTTAAATGTCCAAGTTTTGATAAGCCTACCTACAAATATGTGATGAATTGGGAGTAGGTGAGGTAGGGGAATCGTCACGTGGAAATGAGGAGTGGAATTGATCCTAAAATAATAAAAAGCATGTCGTTTACAGCGCGTTTGAAAAAAAATCGCTTAGCGGTAAAGCATGTTGTCGGTGGGCCATTCTTGGTTTGTCCAAAATAAGATTTTCCCATTTTTTGTAAGAAAAAAAGCGATGATGCACCGTTTGCGTTCCTGCAAAATTGAATTTAGTTTCACCACTGTGTGTCTATATAACGCATTGATTTCCTATCGGTAAGACGGCTTTTATCACCCGATTAAATACTAACATGATTCCTTTTGTGCTTACAATGCCTTATGAATTATAAAGAATTACTTTATAAAAGAAATACACTACAATCCGCGTCCTTCGTTTGTCAAAACTTCCCAAACCTCAAGCTCTCTGCGCTCGGCGAGATATACGACTCGCGATGCCTAGAGACCCTATATGTAGAGAGTAGCGACAACTCACAATTTGAACGCCATTTTATTTCTTACACAAAGCAATATTACGTAACATTTCTATTCAATTGTAATGAACACCTCGTGCTCTGAATTGAAAGAATCCGTTCGACATTTTGTTTCCATAAAAATAGGACCTTCTATGTCGCTACTCTGTCTGTTGAGGGACTCTATCGATGCCCAACTCATAGCCCCACCAACGGCGAATCGAGGAGGACAAATTCTACACTCTGTGCACAAATACATGTATATCAAAACACACATTGATGCGACTGAAATGCCACACTTCGGCTCTTTGGTCGGTCAATCAGGAGTGCTCTACCAGTTGAAGTGGTCAACCGTTAACGACCAGAACGTTTACGAAGCTGCAACGTCGGGTATGTTCGGGTGTTCGTTTGAAGAATTACGTATTACATCAAACCGACCGCGATCTGTGTAGATAAGATTAAACAATGTATGTGTAGCCCGATGTTCGGTTAGATGAACCTCTGACCTTACTTCATTATGAGAAAGTAAGTTTGCTTTTATCCGTAATTATAGTTTGTTTAATAATAAACAGCACGATGCTTTTTACCCACATAATAGTGCGTACTATCATTTTTTTAATGGAATATGTAAACATCGTTTTAAGTTTGACTTTAACAGGGGAAGGATAGATGGACTCTAACTCGTACTTATCATTTCATAATCATTCTTTTATTGGCAAAACAATTTGCTTCCAACATAAGCCTCTATTCTGATGTAAAGGACTCGAGGATCTAATAGACGGTGAGTGGAACCATAAAGATCTACAGAGTTGTACAGCATAGATTTTTGTGAAGAATTTTTATGAAGAATTTGTCCTACCTGGTTTACGTATATAAATTTAGATTACGTAAGTAAATAAATAAATTTATATATAAACTCCCCAAAAAGTTTGGAAATGTGGGTTTTATCAATTTGCCCCTTTTCTTAGTAGAAACCAACGCATGCTTGGTATCAAACAAAAGATTATTTCGTTGTCTTTAAAATGATACAATCAGGGAAAGGAAAATATTTTAGAAATATGAAATCAAGTTAATTGAAAAGCTGAGAAATGTACACCGGTCTGACACGTGATCATGAAATGTCAATAAAGATGTATTTTGTATGGAGTTATGTCTTTTGTTCTCAGCTAGTCAGCCATGAATGTTATGAATGTTCATGACTTTGAAACTGAAGAGTTTGCAAAATAACCCGAGTTCGGTGAGTCGCTCAATGTTTTTCCTTGTTGATGAATGAGTTTTTAAATTTATGTTTTGTTGTTATGTACTCTGCAATAATCATTGAAATGAATAAGCTTTCGGATGATACTAAACATGCCATATGAGAAGGAAGAATTATCGATCAAACTCAGAGCAGTTTTTATTTATATGCATAATTGTGCGTACCCTTCTACCCCCTTAAAAAAAGTATTCAAAATATTGACGTCCAAATTGTCACAGAATGTTTGTGAAAACGATAATAAATAACTCGAAATTCAAGAGACTAGGGTTAAAAATCAATTTTGAGTTTTAATAAAACCGAGTGAAATAAAAAAAAATAAATGTCTTAAAATAGTTTGTATGTATGTTTCTGCTCCAGGTTATGCAGAGATCTTTCCGGCAACTAGACAATTGTCGGCAACAATACAGAGAGAGAAAAAAACCCACAAGAACACAATCCCACAACTATGGATAGGCCTATGGTTACTTACATGGTGATGTATTTTACGACTTTAACTGGTAAGTGAATGAGTGAATCTCGAATTTTATCCACACGCTGTATAAAATGACTGAATCACGAATTGTATCCACACGCTGTAGAACTTTTTGTGGTTGTGTCTGTGTCGTTTATGTATATGTATTTATCTGTCTGCTCTTACATAAGGGTTTTTTTTTATTGGATAGTTAGATGGAAGGTCTAGATGCCTTTTATTCTGTGAGATTTGTGGGATGAAAAGTTAGTCTTGTTCGTTAGAAAAGCAATGGGCAAGTGAAACAGGAGTCCCACAGATCAGTGGGTGTAAGGATGTGTTTGTGTGTGTTTGTGTGCCCATATTTTTGTGTGTGTTTATGCAAAGGCATTTGCATATTTTTGTGTGTGTTTTGTGTAAGCATAATATAAGTAAAGTGAAAGTGAAGTTGGTGGTTTATAGTTTTGGATCAACACCTTAAAGGCCGCTCTCTCACCACTTTACCCTCCCTGATAAAAAGGACCATACTCACGCCTGCACAGATGTGCACCACCTCCACTCACTTGGAAGTATTCTTTTAGCCTGGCTGCCACTACACTTAAGCCCATTTTGCCTCCAACGGGATTTTCTCGTCCTCTGAGGTACCCATTTGTACTCCTGGGTGGAGAGTGGTATTGCAGATGAAGTGTCCTACCCAAAGACGTAACAGGCCTCTCTAGGTGAAAAAACCCAAACAAACTTTTCTTGACCGATCTTCATTCTGATTGTTCTATGCAATAGGAATTGGTAGGTGCTTCATCCAGGGCCCTGCAAACCATTTTGAGCTAAGGGGTACTTATGTTACAAAACAATGAAACAAGAAAAAAAGGTCATTAGTTACCAAAGTAGGCTGTTGTTATGTTGAAAATCATTGTACTAACAAAAAGAAGGGGGTACGATTAGAGTCCATCCATCCGCCCCTGTTGAAAGTCCAACTTATAAAACGATGTTATACATATTCCATTAAAAAAAAATGATAGGACGCCGTATTATGTGGGTAAAAAGCATCGTGCTGTTATTATTAAACCAAACTATAATACGGATGAAAGCAACTTACTTTCTTCATAAGTGAAGAAGGGCAGAGCGTTCATTAACCGAACATCGGGATACAAACATTGTTAAACTTTGAGTGCTTATCGGCGAACCTGTTTCGCCGCGGTTGCTATCACTCAGGTATATCGGCGGAACCTGTTCGCGAGAAGACAATCGGATCCATACTCTTTTAATTCGAATTGACAAATGTCACTGAAGTTCCTACCAATGAATTTATCGGTAAAATGAATACAAATATGAACCAAATAAATGAGTGAGATGTATTGTCTTGATAGCATTTGCGATTTTACAGAAAATCGTAATACATTTGGAAAGGCTTATTACACATTCAGTCCGAAAACAATCCAGTCCCTGGTTAACAAAACCTGATTTTTTAGCCAACCACCCAAAGTGTTATCTTTATTACAAGATCGCGGTCGGTTTGATGTAATACGTAATTCTTCAAACGAACACCCGAAATACCGACGATTGCAGCCTTCGTTCTTTGTGGTCGTTTAACAGTGACCACTTCAACTGGTTTAGAGCACTTGATTGACCGACAAAGAGCCGAAGTGTGGCATTTCAGGCGCATCAATGTGTGTTTTGAGTATACATGTATTTGTGCACAGAAGTGTTAGAATTTGCTCCTCCTCGATTCGCCGTTGGGGGGCTATGAGTTGGCATCGATAGGTCCCTTAATACGACAGGTAGCGACATAGAAGGTCCATTTTATGGAACAAAATGTCGAACGCGATCTTTCAATTCAGAGCACCAGGTGTTCATTACAAGTGAATAGAAATGTTACTGAATTTGCTTTGTGTAAGAAACAAAATGCGTTCAAATCAGCGAGTTGTCGCTACTCTCTACTATAGGGTCTCTAGGCATCGCGATTCGTATATCTCGCCGGAGCGCAGAGAGCTTTGAGGTTTGGGAAGTTTTGACAAACGAAGGACGCGGATGATAGTGATATTTCCTTTACTAAAGTTATTTTTATAATTCATTAACGGCATTGCTAAGCACAAAAGGGAAATCATGTTTAGTATTTAATCGGGTGATAAAAGCCGTCTACCGATAGAAATCAACGCGTATATATAGACAACAAGTGGTAAAAACTAATTCAATTTTGCAGGAACGAAAACGGTGCATCATTCGCTTTTGTTCTTCAAAAAATGGGAAATCTTATTTTGGACAAACCAAGAATGGCCCACCAACAACATGCTTTACCGTAAGCATTTTTTTTTAAACGCGCTGATAACGACTGCTTTATTATATTTAGGATCAATTCCACTCGCTATTTTCCACGTGACGATTCCCTACTCCCCTACCCCCAATTCATCAATATTTGTAGGTAGGCTTTATCAAAACTTGGACATTTTTTAATTTTGAATTGCCAGTTACGATTTTAACCAAAATGGCCAAAGTGGAATGAATTACATTTGACTGTTTTTTATTTTGAATTCAAAACATTAATTTATCTAAGAAATGGTTTTGTCAACCGCATTTATAAATTGTTTTCGATTTTATTTCGTGATTTTATTTTCTTTCAATAAGCCAGAGTTATTACACAATTGTTAATTTTTTTAGGCATTGCAAAGTGCACCACCTTACCTGTAGAGATTGATTGCCCCCCAAGCCAGATTTGACCAAGGATCTTAGGAATTGCAAACAAGTCTCTACCCTTCAGCCCAGCTGATATTCAGTGAGAGGCAACTTAGTACATTTGACATTTCATTGTATGGACCCTATTTACGCCCACGATGACGACATTATGGTGGTGACAAGCAAGTGGATCGTTTACAAAAACACAAAAAAACTTCACTGTGGTATTTTTTTTAACTACTGAAACGCCCCTCTACGCGATTTATATTGTTTTACACCATCACTTTGTGGAGTAAAGACACTAACATACTGTCGAAGTGTGCACCCATTATACAAATGGTCTAAACTTGCTTGAGTCTGACATTTATTCTTATAAGAGTATTTGAACAATAGACAAATAAATTAGTTTTTTTGCAGTAGGAAACCTTGTTATTCCGACTTGCCTATTAAACTCCGTCACCCACAAATGTTCACAATGTTCAAATGGCTACTATACGAATGCTTACCACCGAAATCGTAGGCTCTGGATAAACTGGCACATACACACACAAACCAGTACACACTCTACTACACTCAGTCACACATCCACACACACTCACATAACTTAATACCATTAAATCTTACATACACTCTGCAACACCAAAGAGCAAAAACAAATCACATTGTAACCACTCTCATCGATTACCCCATTTCTTGAGGAACCTTATAAGTCTCGTGTTTGCTAGTAGCAGGCCTGTAGTACGTATATTGAGGAGCCGTTAGCAATCATAATTGTCTCTGTATCGAAGGACACACAAAACTTGGACTGTCCCTAAAATTGAATATTTATCTATAAAAAAGGTAAATATCGCGTTCATATATATACCTCTCGTTACCTTTTATCTTTGCTCTTTGACAACAAATAAAATTTCAGTGCCTTGGCTTTATGTTTCACACCCTCATCATTATCTGTAATTATATAAACCGAGTGACGAAGATCATTCGGTGTTAGTAAAACTGTCACTCGTGGACTGGCTTGTGCCCGAGAAGAGATGACCGAGTGTAGATCGGATAGTATGGGTACAAGTGACACGCTGTTTCAGTAAGGGTATAAACATTGATTTCCGGTAACCCTTTGTTTTTGCAATACTCGGTTGCAGACAGAACATGTGCATCCTCAAACTTACATTTCTTTTTGCTCCTGTAAGGCACTGAATCCATCTTATTGAGCTGTTGTTTGCATGTCTAAGAACGACCATGGTTCTCTAAATCACGGGTGGTGATGTGCGATATTCCCCCCCCCCAACACACACACACACTTTTTCGAGGGATTTGCGGATGGCCTGTACAACCTCCCCCCCCCCCTTTATTCTCTAAACAGTAATATAAGTGTGTGTTTCGTGTTATTAATTAGGTGTGCTATTGAGTGAAGGTTTTGTATGAGAGTAAGAATTATTTCCTGAAGTCCTTGAAATGTCCCTTCTTATAAGTATGACTTTGTGTAGACGTTGCGTTCAATCATTTAATGTTAAAAACTTCGCAATAGTTTCCAACGTTCGGTGCTCTTGCTTCGTCTCACACCGTCTAAATCCTTCATTCACTCAATAATTTGAATTGTTCAGGCCGCGTGGGAAAATTCCTGCGTATGGCCTTGTTTAAAGGCAGTCTCCACTGCATGATGTATAGTTATATCAATCAATTTGAAAGAGTGGGTGAATAGTTTTCTCTCCCAGCTATTTAACTAATATATTTTCAAAAACAGTATGGTTTGTAGAGTGTGTAGATAATTATGCTGCAGACAGAGTACCGCAATCTTAAACTGCCTGAATTAAATAACTGTCGTAAATGGGAGGAGGAGGATTGGCGGCGATATATCCCTCACTTTTCGGGAAAGGGGGGGGGGATATCTGGTAACAAATTACATCAAATTTTTAGTTAAAAAACTATGTTTGTTTAATCTGTGATTACCATTATATATAACATTTATATTGAAACGAATTTCAAATTGCTAAAAGTGTTATCTGAATACTCCCGATTTTTGGATGAATATTGTACAAACCCTTTTCATCTTCTATTTCGATTACTATACATGTATTTAAACATTTTGGTCCAGATTATGGACATTGTATCTCACCTTTGATCCACTATTCAGTGCAGAGCCATTCACGCAAAAAATGTAGGTCTAACTACTAACATTGTATTATCAATAATGAGAATAATAAGAAACATTCAGATTATTTTGCTCGTAAGTATGTGAGCAGAGAAACAATAGCGAGAGCCCCTGGGAACTAGCGAGACTGTTAAACTTGTCAGTTTATCAGAGAATCGATCAGTTGAGCTAGATGAAGGAACACGTTATAATGGTTATGATTTTTTGCTAGAGAATTTGTAATCAACTTTTTTACAAAACTCTGTCTTATATCGATATATTTCGAAAGATCATGGGGTATCGTGTGCGGGGGGGGGGGTGGCAGTTGTTGCCAGGTATTGTCCGAGAAATTTGGATATCCACTACCCATTTTACATACTCACAACAATTTACACTGAATGATGACAATTGGCGCGCTTTTGAATCGGATTTGCATGCCAAACTGGATCACTTAGAATGATAGTGACCTTATTTAGTTCTATATCGTTATTCTTTTTTAGATAAAAACAATCTGGTCCAATTTTCACCTCTGATAAGCCTCATCTGTAAAAAAAGGAAAAAAAGAAAAAAGCGCGCTTAGTTCGCATTTTATGGGGGCACCTGTTCTAATTTAACTGGCCGCTGACCGCCTTTGATAGTGATACTGTTTC
>JZLH01S0579654.1:0-12441 GCA_001188425.1 Eucidaris tribuloides | reverse complement strand
AACTTGTGTTCTTATAATCAAACTGTTTTAATGGCCTTACAGACGCGGTTGCTGGCGGAACGGCTCTCAACTGATTTTGTGCACAAGGATTGAATCCTGCAGCATAGCTCAGAGAAGAGCTAATATCAATTTGTGAAAAAAGCAAAAACGAAGCACTGATTCAGATATATCCTATAAAAGAAGAGAATGTCATGTTTGCAGATGAACGTGATTTAAAAAAAAAATGCGTTTTCTCTATTTAGGGTCGGGTTGGTAATTGTATCTGAATATTGGCTTTATTTTGTCTTCTGTCACAGAATTGATATAAGCTCTTCTCTGAGCATGCTGAGGATTAGAATAGCAGGAAAAGATGAGGCAATGATTCAGATTACAAGCCCACCCCTACCCCTTCAAAACAAAAAATGGCATTCCTTAAGTTCAGCAGTTCATCTTGCCAAACATGACCATTTTCTATAATCTTTTAGGGGGGTAACTTCTGAAATCATTGCTCATTTTTGTCTTTTTTGCCAAAAATTGATATACATCTTCTCTGACATGCTGAGGATTCAATCCTTGTGCAGCATCAAGTGAGAGCTTCTGCAGCACCGGTCTGTGAAGGCATTACATTGATAAACACTCTCAATTTGGCTGTTGTTTTTCATGTATTTGCTATCTGTGTAACTTTTCAGCTCTATTGGGGGGAGAGCTTAAAGCAATTTTGCGCTATATAAATATCTTTGTATTATTATTATTATAAGAAGGCACAATTTGTGCGCAATGGCATTTTGACGCTATGTGACAAAAGTGGCCTGTGCTCACCATGGGCGTGAATACTTTCAATACCAATAGTGTCCATCAGATGCTAGGTCAAGGTAAAATATTCATATCAAAAAATAATGCTCTAGATCATGAAAATATTTGGCGTAATAATTTTTTTCTGAGATATCTACTTTTTTTGATACACCTGATGCCGTATTATCAAAAAGTTCCTACCTCGCCACACCTCCCCGTTCCCAGGTTTCGCTCCAGCAAGAACCACTGACCAATTACAGTTTATTCACATACTTCGTGTACATCCTTTTGAATCCTGATCTCATCAAATATACCTTAAAATATTCATTCACCAGCCTAGAATACACTCTTTTCTGTGCGTATTTCAAAGTTCCTATACCGAAGGGGGTATCCCTCCCACACGTTTCATTCCACTCGGTCCTAGCTTCCTGCGCAAGTATGACTTCCCAATAAATCTTGATAAAATATACCATTGCCAAAATATGAATTTACCATGCATAGAAAAACATTTTTTGTGCTATGTGTATTTCAAAAAATTCCTATCCGGGCGGGTATTCCCCCTCCCACAGCCCTCCGCCGCGTTCGCAGGTTTCGACTCCTTTGCCAAGAATCACTCAATCAATACGGTTTTCCACATACTTCCTGTAATCTTTTTGAAATATCCAATAATCTTCATTAAATATATCTTTCAATATTTATTACCAATACGCCAAGGGGTATTTCAACAAAGTTCCTCTGCCGTGGGAGGGGGTATTCCCCCTCCCACTCTTACCGCATGTTTCCGTTAAGCCCTCCCTGTGTGGCCCCCACCCCTAAAATTTCTGCTCTATGAACCGCGCCTGCTTAAAAAAGTATACTCCTCAAGATTGACAATAAAAATATAGAATGGCCTCTTATGCCTTATTTTCTGTAGATAACAACATAATTGAGATAGTCTTCCCAAGACACGTCACCAAAACTAGTTGCGCTGTAACTATTAAAATGTGTAAGAGCTGGAAACGATTTACATGTATATTTCAAAGGGAAACCTCAACTCAATATGTAAAGTGCTCTAACTGTAATGTCAATTACAAACACCAATATTTAATCAGTGAATTTGAGGACAGAGACAAGAATGAATAATTAAAAAGTTTTTTTTTCAAACTTCTGATCACTTCAGACGTTTCAAAATAATCAAAGATCAATTAGCATGCTTATCGTGGGGATGTTGGGGCAACGCTCTGTGCAAAATTTCTTAAATTTTCAATTTTCTTTTTATGATTAAACTACTCTTTGTCCTGACTTCATTATTATGTCACAATAAATCGTATTCCTTCACAACACAATTATGGTTACTGTCAAATGGCAAGAATACGGGAAAACGGAGAAATTTCAAACATTAAAGCCCAAGTTTAGTTTTGGGATTTATTTTTTATTTCAAAGCTTTAAATGCCACAAAAGTCATCATCCCAGCAATTAACAGTTTCTGATGCATTTAGGTTTTTTATTAATTTAAATGAAAAATTCGGGGGGGTGACCCCGAGATTTTTCGACTATATTTTATCATAATGAGAATCCAAAGGGTCAATAAGGAGTTAAGTTTTAATCCGAGTTATACTCTGCTCTTTCCGAGATTATCCCGAACAAAGTAATTCAGTCTGAAAGATAGCCCTTTTCAAGACCAACCTCTTTAGTATATACCCTAAACTAAGTTTTCTGACTCTTATAAGATACCTTTTCAAATGTCAACCTTCTGTTACAAGTACAACCCTTTCCCTGATTTGCGATTTGATACCTCTTTTTTCATCTGTAATCGCGCTGGTACATTCGCCCGAACCGTGAAAACAGCCCCGTTTCACGCGTTTTCACATCGCGCATGGTTACTATCTGTATTATGACAGTTGTGTGTCCGGCAGTGTGTGTACCAAATTTCATGAGTATCGTCAAAAATGAGGAATGTATTCAATTCCGCCATATTTCCCTCGTATTCTTGCAATAATATTAACTCACCATGGCTAAGCAAGTCTCCGACACATTTCGAAAAATGTCTTGCACATCTCATTATCCCAAGACCATTGTGTGTGCCAAATTTTATGAGATTGTAGTTCAATCAGCAATATTTTCCCGATCTATTGAAGTAATATATACTGTTACCATGGCAACGCAATTTCCGACACATTCGAAAACTGTGTCTTTCACATCCTTTCCCCAAGATCAACATGATCAATGTGTGTGCAAAATTTCGTAAGCATTGCTAACTGAGGAAGTGGTTGCGATCCGCAAGATTTGCAACGGACCAACCACCCGACCATACCATCTTCCCACTTCAAACTTCCTTAGTGTTTAGAACTGTTGGGCACCGATGTTTAACGATTTGACACAGGACGTTTGGTCTCTCAACATGTTGACAAAGTGATAGCAAAAAAAATATGTTTAAAAAAGCAGTAACCCGCTATTCTATTCAGTAGCGGAGATTCCATGTGACGAGTGGGTGGGGGCCAAAACAGGTAATACGAAATAAAAATAAAATACCCTCCCACGGGATAAAAATCGCCCAGAGGGTTATATTTTCGTTAAAAATAGAAAGTTTGAGTTTGAAATCCTCTTCTTTCAACATTTATAACGTTTAATACTTTATTTCAATCATATATATCTTTTGGAATATGTTTGTTGATAACAAAAACTATCCAAAATGCTGGTTACAAAATTGGTATAAATAACAGTATAGCTTTAGAAGTCGAGGGGGGCGACCTCCTCCCCTCCAAAAATAGGAGTCACATCCACCTGTCCCATCCCCCCCCCCCTCGGATCGCCGCCCATGACATTTACATACCTTCTGCGGTCAACTCGGGACCAGCCGCCATTCCTTCTTCCCTGGCTAGGTCTAGAATATGTCTTGCAATCGTTGTACAGTCGCTTCTGCGAGCTTTCCGAATGATAAAGTGTACATTGTCCGATTGGCCTGCGATAAAGATAAGTCACAAGGGTATTCATCCGCTTGGCAGATGTTTTCCTTGTTGTACAACTCGTTGTGCTGCTGGCAGAAGGGCATTAACAGTAGATTGCCTCTAACTTGAAAAACCATTGGATTATATCACATGAAATCAAAGCATTTTGATCTTTATTAGGAAAATCTATATCTTAACCACCTTAAATTAACATTGTGCAAATACACTGGTATATAAAAGAATGCTATTTAAAAACCTGAAAACCTTCAGCAAAGTGTAGGAGCTAGAAACGCAGTTTCAGTAGAATTATAGCAAACGTTTGACTTGATTTAATTTGATTTATGTCTTTAGTGACAATTCTACTAGTAGTATTCGTCATTTTTTAGACAGTGCATATAGGTCTCTTTTTACCTCCATGGACAGTGCCATAGTGCAATAAGTTTGGACGCATAGATGACCTCACATTCTTTTCAGTACCTGACACGTGCCAGCACAACCATTTGGTAAGTACTGTAATATACAGGATCTACATGTAAGTGAGATTTGGAACAGTGTTCCTAGAACATACTATTGTTTGGGCATTTTTCAAAATCTAGGTAATCTCTGATCTTCATATTTTGCAGGGAGGTCCTTTATATTAACCTAAGCGCATGAATAATGCTTTCCTGTGCAATGGGAGCAGGATTGGCCGGAGTGGGAAATACTGGCGGTAAATACCGCCTCGATAATTTTTGAGGAAAATGGGAAATTGCTAGAAATGCAGGGAAATACTGTGAGATATACTTCTTGAAATTATTCAGGTATTGCCCAGGTGTTTCCCAAGCATTTTATAGCATTTCCATGTATCTCCCTGTACATCTTCAGTACTTCCCAGCATTTAAAAGTATTTCCCAGTATTTCACACCTGAGTGGGAAATACTGAGATTTCCCGGAAAATTCCTGAATGGGAGGGTTGCAAAATGAACTTCCCTTCCTTTAAGTGTAAATATCAAATATCCGGTGGTTTTCAAACTAGAGGCATTTTATAGTTGACACCCTTCTGCCAGCGGGCGACGAAGTCTTACTTATCCCGAGGTTTGTTGGTTATGAATTCCATCATTAACGTTCATTGATCACAATTTTGCACCAATAAGGGTCCACCATTTAGCGCAATGTTTGTTCACTTAATCACTCGGCATGCTTGGTTCAAAATTAATTATGGCAACAAAAACGTCAACAAGTCACATTAATGAAAATGTTTTTCTATAATAAATATGACTAGAAAATTTCTTTTTAAAAATTAAGTTATGAACCCATTATGACTGACATTTATATCAATATGACTAGCGAATATGAATAATTTGTGGTGCGACTTGTTATTCCGATAGTTTGTGTATCTGGAAATTAGAAATACCAAATTTTCTATATTAAGATGACGATAATAATAATAGTAGTAGTAGTAGTAGTAGTAGTAGTAGTAGTAGTAGTAGTAGTAGTAGTAGTAGTAGTAGTATTAATAATAATAATGACAATAACAGTAATGATAATGATAATAATAATAATAATAATAATAATAATAATAATAATAATAATAATGATTATGATGATACTACTACTACTACTACTAATACTATTACTACTACTACTAATACTATAACTACTACTACTACTACTACTACTACTACTAATAATAATAATAATAATGTTTATCGTAGGTGTACTGATACTATTATCTGATTAAAAAATAAAGCTATTCTCATCGAATAGTCTGTTCAATATTATGGTTTACACAACAAAAGATTGCAACAAAATTGCACAAAAATAATTATAAAGTACAGATTATTGGACAAGTTGCATTATTTTACGGGGAATCTAAATCTATGTTAGATGGCCTATACAGTTACGAAGATGTGATTGGCCCACAGCTCGTCACATGATACAGTTTGCGAGGATCGTAATGTTATATTTCACCATATTTTCCCAACTGGTGATGAAATGAATTTATTTTTCGAATGTCTGTCGCCCTCTTACGGTTCAATATCACCCATGCGTGTGTGTGTTGGATATGGAGAACTCTTCACCGTGCGACGCAAACCGCTGAAAGTACCTTTTCCTTTTAAAAATCGACATAATTAGTCAAACTGATATTTATCTTCCATGTGGAAATAGAGAAAAAGTAACTGTCTTTCAGATTCATACAATTTTACTGGCAGGCAGTAATGATTTGGTGTCATTTCTGTAATATTTGTCCATGATTTTCGGCCATCGGCGTAACTTTCGCCCAACACCATGAGACGCGCGTGGCGTCACTATACGTGTTGTGCAATCGATAGTGCACTCGGTATCGTGTTTTTAACTGTGCTCGGTGTCGATTCTCTTTCCTCAACACCAACACCGAACTTGAAATCACCCATTATAAGCGTAATCAAGGCCATCTAATATAACAGATATCAACTGGTAGGGGGTGTAATGTAACAATCTTTGGACCGTCAGTGAGTTATATTTTCCCTCGTGATCATATTTTCCCTTGGGAAAATATAACATCCCTGACGATCCAAAGAATGTTATATTACAACCTGTACCAGTCAATATCTGTATAATATACAACATATGTATGCTGACCGTATAATAATTATCTTATTATACCTTCTTGGTTTCTCCGCGTCACCACAGATGACGAAGAGCATCTGGTAGATGTAATCGATCGAAAACTTCGACGGCACCAAAATTGTGAGACCAAAACGGAGAAAAGTTTTCAGTACTTCTGGACGACACCCATGGTTTATCCTGACAGAAAAAAAAAAAATCAAGGGAAGGCATTTTTGTGGAAGGGATATAGAGAGACGAGGACTGTGATGACGTCAAACTGGTTCGGAAATATATGGGGACTATAGCAATTTAGCAAAACCATAACTCCGTGCAACTGCAGCTCTCCTATATTTTTAGAAACAAGCTGCTGCGACGCGCTGCACCTGGTTCCGCCATTGTTCTTATATATTTCCGAACCAGGAAGACGTCACACTTTGATACTCACTATTTTTGTATAAGTGATCAATCACTATTTTCTAATTTTGTTTTACTTAATAATTCACACGCGCCCATACGCATACACTCACACAAACACGCACGCACGCACGCACACACACACACACACACACACACACACACACACACACACACACACACACACACACACACACACACACACACTACATTACATACACACACACCTTTTTTTATTTCTTTTCTTTCCTTTTTTTCTGCGGCTGCTAACTCTTGAAGCTAATTACTTACGCTAGCAGTCTCCTGCACCATAACCCAGTAATCAGCATCATGAATGTATAATATATTTACTTTACTTTTGCTTGTCTGAAGTTTATCTTTAATGTTGTAAATACAAATATACCTCGTCATTATTTGTATTCTACCTTTAAATTATCTTTGTTATATTGAAATATCTACCCTGCCTACTTAAAAGTTTTGCAACATACACTATAACGCATGCATTTTGAGTTGTCGAGGTCTTTCTATAATGATGTCCTAATGAAATTTATTACTGGAAAAGAAATCAATGAACATTCGTTCTCCTTTCTTCTCCAAGGCGGAGAGGTTATCAAATGCAGGCGCATCCACGACAGAGGGGCTGGAACATAAGATTTAACATTTTTTCGCCTCCCTATAGGGGTGGGGTGTTAATTTACATTAGCATATTAATTCGGTTTCATATTTCCCGTTAAACGATTTTGATGGAAAAGACTTCCAGCAAACAAACAAGGCAAACGCCAAGCGTTGTCTCGCCTGCATATCGCAGTCATGAAGAGACTGCATGTCAAAACTATGCTATATGACTTCTGAGGCTGTCAGCAGTTTAGGGGGTGAATTGTGCTTCTGACAGTTTACATACGCAATAATGGTATAGGCCTACTTTATCCCTAGGAAATCAGATAACACTAAGAATGCTGTTAATACTATGAAGCTATAATTATTCCCATGCAAGTAAGGAAATGCATGTTAGTGAAAAAGAATGTAATTGATAATAATGGTGAGTAAAATTGTAAAATCAAATTAATTATTAAGGTGTCATGGCAAACTTATTGTTTGAAAAATGGAGGAAAGGTTGTGCATGAAAGATAAATATAAAAACTTATTGCGTGTGATTTTTAGCCATCTTGCCTTCACTTTAGCAGTAGGGTTTTCTAAATTGATCTGTGTGCATATGATAACTAAAGTTCATGTCATTAGAGGAACAAAGTGGTGTACAACATAGCACAGTGCCCGTCATGGAAAGTTCATTGATCTTTGACCTTAATCAAATTCAACTCACATTCAAACTTGACCTGCACATTCAAGAGATGGACCTCTGGTATGAATTTGGTGATTCCACGTCAAAGCTATAGAAAGTTATTAGGTGTACAACATAGCACAGTGCCAGTCATGGAAAGTTCATTGACCTTTGACCTTTGACCGTAATCAAATTCAACTCACATTCGAACTTGACCTGCACCTTCAAGAGATGGACCTCTTGTATGAATTTGCCAATCCTACCTCGAAGGTATAGAAAGTTATAGTGTGTACAACATAGCACAGTGCCAGTCATGGAAAGTTCATTGACCTTTGACCTTATTCAAATTCAACTCATATTCGATCTTGACCTGTGCCTTCAAGAGATGGACCTCTGGTATGAATTTGGTGATCCCACCTCGAAGCTATAGAAAGTTGTTGTGTGTACAACACAATTGTTGACGACGCCTACGCCGACGCCGACGTCTACGCCGGAAATAGTGATACCCAGTGGCGTAACTACGGGGGGGCACGGGGGGGGGGGCACGTGCCCCCCCCCCCCACTCGGCTGGCAAAAAAAAAACGAAAGGGAAAAAAAGGGAAAGGAAGAAAAAGAAAGGAAAACTGGGGCCAGCCGAGTTAGTAATTGGTCTAAAATCACCTTTTAAAATAGACTTCTCAGAGTAAGTCCTTATAGTCATTAAATTTGTATTCTTTTTATTACAAATAATTTAGAACTGCTTAAAGGTAAATGCCATGATTGGGGGTAGTCCTCAACTTGGGCTGAAACTACTCTAGAATCAAACTATGCAAGGATTCTCCTGTGAAAATCTTGAAGTCAAACGTGACTCATTCTAAAATAAACAATGTCAATATCACTCGTAGCGAGGAAACATGCTGTGTGGCTCTCTATGGGGCTTATTTTTATCGTCCCCGGATAAAATTAAGATACTTTTTATGCTTCATTCATGTTTATGCTTCATTCTCCTTAAGTAAACAAATTACAGACAAATCCTCCCAGGTGGGAGATCCACTCCTGCTAGTATATGGTTGGTATATATTTCAACTCATTTGGTTCTTGAGGCATTTTCAAGTGTTCCCAATCATGCCACTAACCTAATCGACTTTTGTTCATTTACTCCAAGTGGCACCATTTGTTTAAGCAATACTTTTGTAGGCCATTTCATGAATGTCATTTTTTTTTAATCTTTGACGAGTGCACATCTCTAGCGTTGATATGACTGCTTTGTTATTAATCGATGAAATTTTTCAGAACATATAATTAAAGATAATTCATTTCTGACATATTTCTTTATAAGCAATTTTGCTTGCTGTTCTTCCACCCAGTGCTCAGATTGTTAAAATGACTAATCAAGATTGTGGAAGCTTGTTCGTCTGGTTGAGAATTATTGATTTACACTAAACCAGAATGCATGGCAGAATAGGTGTACGACCAAGAGCATTCTTCTTCTTCCCTTCTACCGAAATTATTTTCGTTTAATTCAAAACCTCTCGCTCGCAGGAATACCTAAACGTACTTTGGACCACCGACAGCGGAGTTAATATTACAAATACACTTATCAATACTACTGCTACTACTACTTCCACTACTACTACTACTACTACTACTACTACTACTACTACTACTACTACAAATAAATAAATAAAAAGGGTGTAGTAGAAAGTTCTTCTCCAAAATCCATCAACCATATGGTACACCGTTTGCGTATGCGCCATACTGCATTCCTACAAAGTTGAATTCAGTTTCGCCACTGAGATAGATAGCGGGGTTATCATATGACCTGAGTAACAGGTTCGTAGCTAGGGGGTGGTGTGGTGGGGCGTAATCACCCCTCCCCTATCTGAAAGGTCCACTTTTTCAAAACAACGTCTATTAATAATCGCAGGTTTTTACTTATTGTTAAATGTTCATCTCACGAAACAATAGTGTTAACAGAGGGTCGAAATATGTTCGTAAAACCACTTGAACTCACGGGCTTCAGGGGGCATCGCCCCCTGACCCCCGATTAATTATTACCATGTTTTTTTTAAATGACCTACTATCAGTAGTTCTTAATATACAAATTAAAAACGTAGGAAGTGTCAAAAAGTTCGAAAGTGGGGTGGATCTTCAGTGTTGACTGTCCATTCATGAAAAATAGTGTTGGCAGAATCAAAGTAGCCTTACGAAACTGTTAGGACCCAGAAGCTGACCCCCGCCCTGGACCCTACTTCTAAGGTGGACCGCTGGGTTGGTCAGGTTAGGTTGGTCAGCCCCTCTTCAGCATTAAAAAGTTCGCGGCCCCTATCAAATGTCAGTTTTCTTGACTCACGCACCCCCTTGGAAAAGCCTGGCTACGGGGCTGAATAAACACTTATACATAATTCCGTTTGGGCTCATTGCAGTAGGCCTATAAATATTTTTTTTCGAATTGTTTAGTAAGAATACGCCAGAAAACGCGTTTTTCTTCTTGGAAATTCAAAGTTTTCCAAACCGTACAGCTCGCTACGCTCGCTTGCGGAACTGTTTTTTTTTTCAACTCATTCATGACATATGCAAAACACATATTCTTGTTAAAATCAAACATTGAAATGGGAAATTTATTCTAAAATTACTATAAAAAAAGTGGTTACGCTTAATGAAAACCATGCCAAAAACCTAACATTCTACCTCTCGTACGCTTGGCGTAAGCAGCGCATACACCATCTGAAAATACAATTTTGGGTGAGCGACTTGGTGCCCCCCCCCCCCAACTGGGTTGACCCACGGTATGCCACTGGTGATACCTATGTCTCGCTCCGCTACGCAGGCGAGACAAAAATGTCAATGTTTCTCTGACACGGTCTCAGAAAGAAGACCACATCCGCCGAAGAAGAAAGTGCCGCATATCTTCATAAGACAGTGGTAAGGAGGATACGCTCCATATTTTAAACAAGACCTCTTGAAAGTAACAATTTATTATTTTTTCTCAATTCTAAAGGCGGTTTACTGTTGCAAATATCGTAAAATTTACTGCCATGTGATTTTTTTTTTCAATACAGTGGATATAATAGACGTGGAGAGAAGGCCATCATCTTTAATTAGTAGCCTTATCCTCCTATACAGCTGTCTTATGAAGACTAGGAGGCGCTCTCTTTTTTCGCGGGGTGTGGTCTTCTTTCTGAGACCGCTTCAGAGGAACATATAGGCATTTTTTGTTTGTTGGAAGTCTTTCTAAACCATCAAAACCGTTTCACGGGAAATATGAAACTGAATTACGATGCTAGTGTGAATTAATACCCCACCCTAATAGCATGTATAGGAGGATCAAAAATGTTATGTTCCAGCCCTTCTGTCGTGGGAGCGCCTGCATTAAATCTCTCCGCCTTGGAGAAGAAAACACAAAGAATAAGATTTCATTTCTTTACAAATAATTTGTTATTTTCCAATAACAAACTTCATTAGGACAGCATTATAGAAAGACCCCTTCAACTCAAAATGCAGCGTTATAGTGTATGTTGCAATAAGTTTGAGTAGGGAGGGTACATTTATATTATATATTGTTATATTGTAATCTGTACATTTATGTATTATAATTTGATTTAACATGATTTCCAGAAATAAAGTTCAATTCAATTCAATTCAAGGTTTCTATGATTTAAGTATGTGGGGAAGGGGGTTAAACCTAATGATCAATGCTATCCATCTTTTATATTAGTAGTTTATGCTTCTTTTTAAAACAAATGCACAAATGAATAAAACATACTAAACAAATAACCCTTATTGACAATATCAGCCTTTGTAGTCTACTTTAAATATGTTTACTTTGAAAATTACTCGAGTTGAAAAACTGTCAAAGGGTGAATAATGAATTCGAAACAAAGGCTGTACAATTTACAACAATACACGTACAGGAATACTAGCATTCTCAAATTGTTTGAATACCTTTTACACACATATTGCCTGTAGTAACCAGACAGATCGCTAGCAGCGCCCCCCCCCCCCCCCCCGTCGGCAGAGGAGTTCCACCCGTGGTAGGCAAAACGAAGTTTACACCCCTTTTTCTGCTTTCAACACCTGATTTTCGTAAATTTTACCTACCCAAGTTGTGTACCTTCCCATGCCTACACCAGCCCGCTATATACAGCATCCTTTGCTCTGTATTACCCCATAGTTCTACGGGTGCACCAGCCTACGCCCTTCCTGAAAAATATTCATAATTTGAATACATTACTGCTAAGCGATATATTGTGATCGAAGAAATCACTGGTTTGTAAAGATGCCTCCATAATTAGACTAACCTTTTTCATTAAGAATGTATATCTAAAGGCGCCGTCACAGCTATGACGAATTGGCATTGCGTACCGCGAACGAATTGAAAAATTCCAAATACGCACAGCATCCCCAGCGAATGAATTCCGGAGGGGTGAATTCAACCGAATCGAACGTACTAACAGCGAATCAAAACGAATCAAAAACGTCTCCATCACCATTTCATAACTT